>JAABOM020060932.1:0-11443 GCA_011800125.2 Solanum clarkiae
TTCGTAGACATAGACGGTTAATGGATAGTGTCGGGATGGTTTAATTCTCGTTTCCTTTCTTTGAGATAGTTATTCATATTATCTTTTGTTAGTTGACTACTATATTAAAATCTTCCGCCGATGAGTTGATTGAACGATGGCAAAGAGGCTGAGTGGTCCGCTTGGGGGCTAGCAATAGTATCCGAGTGCTAGTCACGCCAAGGGTACCCTACCGGGGCGTGACATACGATTTTTGGAGCCCATTTAAAAATTGAGTTTTTAGCCTGACCTGAATAACTCTGCTGATTTGTGGGGCTTTTGCAATATGGGTTGGGCCGATCCGTGGGCCCAATAAAAAGATAATTAAAAATAAAAATAAAAAGAGTATTAAAAATAATACGATTCCAAATTCAAAGTTTATTTAAAAATTTTTTTAATATTAAAACTTAGATACAAATTATGTTGTTATAATATGTACTCTGTCCATCTTTACTTGTCCCTTATTGATTTGGCACAGGGATTAAGAAACAGTAAATAATATGGACAATTTTACTAAATAATCTTTTGAATATAACAATTACAATGTTTTGGAAAATGTAACAAGAAAATAACTAACATAATTAATGATAAGGATAAACTAAAAATTAAATTTGAAATTATATTTTAATTTCATAAATTGGACAAGTATTGTTAGATATATCTCAAAAGAGTATAGTGATAAGTAAAGATAGGCAGATGGAGTAATAGTAATATTAATATAGACAGATGGAGTAATAGTAACATTAATACTATGTAATATTGTCCTGTTGCTATTTATTTTAATATGTTCAAATTATAATTTAATTTAAAAATTTATTAAAAAATATAAGAATAAAAATGTGGGGGCTCGACAAGGCCCGCGACCCACGTACAAATGGACTGGACTAGCTATTTTCTAGCCCATAAATAAAGGGGTCAGCCTGGCTTGACCTGTCAAATTCCAAAGTCTGTAAAGACTAGTCCGGATGAGGATGGACCGATCCAAATTGGCAGTTCTATTTAAGACTATGATAAACATTAAAAATCACCCCAAAATAGGAGCACTCTTACAAATGACCCCGTTTTCATTAATCCTGAACAAGTTTTCACTTTTTCTCTCCGAAAAAACGTTTAGTTATAAAGGATTTATTTTTGAAAAAATGAGAAATTTCGTTCAAGTTTAAAAAATAATTCTAACAAACTTTTCAAGTGAATATTTTTCAACACACAAAAGTTTTTACTTTTGTTTTCAAAATAAAATGTATATCTAAACCTAATTTGATTTCGAAAAAGGAGTATCTTATTTTTAAATTTCTTGAATATTTTTTTAAATTATTATATTTTAATGGTATGCTTTGCACTAGCATTCCTCCTAAGAAACCACAAATGCAAACTTGTGCTCATGCCATGAGGGGTTTTTATCTTTATGCTTGATAAACGTTTTACTATAATCAATTTTTTCGCTAGCTTATTAATTAGAATCAAGGTTGAAACGCTTTACTATAGTAAATTTTGTGCTAACTTACTAATTAGAATCAAGTTTGAGTATAATTTGCTTGTTATTTTTTAATTTCCTTATTCCGTCACTTAGAATCCAAATTAATATCAGCATATGTACAAATTAAACACCTACTAAATATAAAGATACGACTAATTTTTTTTTATTGAACAGAGTAAGGTGGATAAATCGATGTTAAGAGGGCCCCGAAGAAGAAACTCATAGGCACACTTTTGTGCTCTATCACCATACACCACAACTTTGTCTTCTTTTTTTTCGTATGAGATTTATTAATTATTATGATGGTCAATTAACTTTTAAAATACTTAAAATAATTAAAGAATAAATTATTTACGTCAATTGAAGGATGATGTGCATGGGAAGGTTATGATTTTTTCATAAGGGGGAAATGGTGTTTTGAGATACCAAGATAGGTTATGTGTCCTCAATGTTGATGATGTTCGAGAGAGGATTATGGCAGAAGGTCATAGTTCTAGATATTCCATCCATCTTGGTTCCACAAAGATGTGCCATGACTTGGTGGAAATTGTATTGGTGAAGCGGAATGAAAAGAGATATTGCTGACTTCGTTTCAAGATGCCCGAACTGTCAATAAGTGAAAATAGAGCATCAAAGGGTGTATGAGTTAGTTTAGAATATAGAGATTCCAGAGTGAAAGTGGAAAAAGATCAACATGAATTTTATTACCTGCTTGTCGAGGTCCCGTGAATAGCACAACTCAATTTGGGTGATTGTGGATAGGATAATAAAATCAATTCACTTTTTGCAATTAAGACAATTAACACTGCAGAAGATTACGCCAGATTATATATTCAAAAGTTTGTCAAGTTGCAGAGGGTTCGCTTGTCCATCATCTCAGACAAATGAGTTCAATTCACATCCTAATTTTGGAAGTCTTTTCATGAAGGACTGGGTTCAAAGGTAAATTTTAATACTGCATTCCATCCACAGACAAATGACTAAGCAGAATGCACAATTCAGACCTTGGAGGACATGCTAAGAGTTTTCGTCCTTGACTTCAAAGGTAATTAGAATGGTCATTTGCCTCTCATTGAATTTGTATATAGTAATAGCTTTCATGCTAGTATTCGACTACAAGAAAGGGTTGAATTACCAACAAAAATATTTATTGGTAAATTGATCAAATCAGTTGGCAAATCGAGTTGCCAATGGATTGCCAATTTTCTGGTTGCTAAAAAGCTCATCGGTAAATTTTACCAACCAATTTGAAGTTGTTGGTAAAATTACTAACTAAAAATTGGTTGGTAAATACTTGAAAAAAATTGTTGGTAATTTATGAAACTTTGATCTAACATTTCCGTTGGCAAATTTTAGTAACAAAAAATTGGTTAATATCCGGTTAGTACCTTTACTGACGGGTAGAATGTGGATTAGCAAATTTGGTTGTTCATTTTTCAAATTTTGTTAGTAATCGGTTGGTAGTTTCAATAACGGGAAAGTAGCATTAGTAATTCATCAGGAATTTTACTAACGTGTTGAAAATTAGTTGATAAATCCAATTATTCCTGTTCCAAGATGAGTCAGTAATAGGTTACAAATCCATTTATTATTCTACTAACGGAAAAGTTAATTGCGACAATTTGTTATTCATTTACTAGATTTCATAATTAATATTCCAATAAGGTACTTACTAAAATATTCAACACTATAATACATGCAAATATTACTTTAAAAATCTGAAAGAAAACTTAAATAAATTGAAAACATCTCGTCATTTATAAATGTTGACAATCATTATAGCAACAACATATTAAATATCCCAAAGTTACATACAAATCAACACACAAAATGGTCTCAACGAATTTAATATCTTCGATTACATTAAATAACTAATGTCAAGCTTAAAAAAAAAAGAATGAGTTTATCATCGTCCAGAATAGTGGATGTCTTGAAGTAGCAGCATAAGAATTGTCTGCTTCAATTACACCGGATAACTCTAAGTATCTCCCCTTGAAAACGAGAAAAAATATAATACAATGCAACTATGCAAGCTTTTGGAATCCCTAAAGACACAACAAACATAAACAAGTTTACATATGTAGTCACACATGATCGCTTTTACAGATTAAACAAATGCGAAGTAGATCAAATCACGCAACAAAATGGCCACTTTGAGAGCTGAGGGAGTAATGATGGAAGGCTATTGTTCCAAAAGCAAACTCTGATTACACAACAAAATGGCCACTTCATTTCTGAATTTGCTTTAGAGCTAATACATCAATTAAGACTTTTTCGTATCTTTCTCAATATTTGTTGAACTATGATCCTCCTATTTGTGATTTTTCTTTTTCATCTTTTTCCTACTATGGATGGAAATCTATGCAAAAAGAAAGAAGACTATACATTCTTTGATGCAAGTTATCTTAGATTTCAGTTTATTTAGCTTTATAAATTAGTATTAGCTAAGTAATGTCTGCCCAAAGAAAAAAGAAGCAAGCATTTCTTAGCTTCAAATTCCAACTATTCAACTCTGTTGAAGAAGAGAGTTGAAGATTTATACAATAGACATGATATCCTTTGACAAGTCATACTATAACATTATATAAGATATTTGTATGACATATCACAGCAGAATAATAGTACTCTTATGGAGCAAATAAGTGGAGCAACTACGTACAAGGGAAAGATGAGAAGAAGAAAAAAATGTACAGAGAGTAATTAACCAAATCATTATAAAATTAGCGTCACCAAAGGAATTAGTAGACAGAATCTACACTCAGCGAAGCTCTAAAATTTCCATCTATTGCTTATATTTAAGTAATATTATGTAGGTATATAAAGTGATTATTTGGGTCCAATTACGGAAAAGTGAACAAAAAATCAAAAGCTACATAATTAATTTTTGTATATATATTAATTTTTGTACATGAGAAATAACTTGTACATATATTAATTTTTGTACATAACTTATATGACGTTTGGTACGTAAATAAGAAATAAGTAATTAATGTATAATTAATATGACGTTTGGTTGAAGATTTTTAGAACTTGCATAACTAATATATGCATAAGTTATAAGGAAATCTATGTATAATTTTATCCAGGATAGAAGGTATAATTATTAATACATGAATAACAAATCTCTGCAACTATAATGACTCTCCATGTCATTTTCTTGATACTACTTCCTTTTCATCGGTTAGAGTATTCCTATAGCAACCCCAAGTCATTTATGACTTGCTGGCACCGACAATTCAGTCGCCTAGTCGTTTATTTGGATTTTATGCATTTTTTCATATTTTGAAACCTTTATAACTTAAAAAGTTGACTTTGGGAAAAAAAAGTGTGTAAACGGTCTCAGGATAGATTTCTGATAGTTCCATTAGCTCTAAAATGATTATTTTAGGCTAAAAGCATAGTCGGCTTATGTCTCGAGGCTTTCAGTATGAATTTAAATCAATGACATTTTAGCCTTTGAAATTTGGCCTAAAGTTGTCCTCGGTCAACATTCTTGGAAATTGTACGAGGATGAAAATTACGTTAGCGCGGTTAGCTCCAGAACATCATGTTTGTTCTAGGATGAGCTTTTGTTCGGTTCCCAAGGCTTTCAAACTAATTCTGAGCCCTTAGCTGAATTATTGTTAAAAACAACACTAGGGAGTGAGACTCACTATTTGTAAAATTTTGACTATGTCGTTGAGTTCAGAACATATCAAATTTGATGTGATAGCATCATCAATTTGAATGCATAGAATTTTGAACGAATCCCGAGCACCCACAGACAATATGATACACAAACTCAAGAATCAGTGTGTCACGACTCAAAATCAAATTGCGACTAAAGAAAAGAAAACCAAATTAAAAGCAACCACAACACTTAATTCAAATTCCAAAAACTGGAATCATGAGAACAAGAGCTTCTAAGTAATACGAATGAGTAAATATAAAGTTGTACCATAAGGAAAATACATAATCTGATATAGATGACAACAAATGAAGTCCCACAGACACAACAGTGACTCGAAGTTTGAGCCTCACTACTGAAATCTAGTAATAATAAAAAAACTTTACACGACAAAATCAACTACAATAATGTGAAAGTTCTTGTGCGCAAGTGGGGAAACATAGTAGGAGTGAGTGCACTGAAATGTACTCAGTAGGTTCTCCAATTATTTCGAAAATCACCATAAATTTCATTAGTAGTGTCCCTTCGAGTTAGATAACAAAAATCAATATCTTTTGAGTATGAATTCAATTTTTTTAAGACAGATTCAATACTAGAATTTTTTTTTCAGAAAAATGAAAATTAATCCCAAAAATTTACTAATCCATTTTTTGATTCGTATTTTTGTTGTTATTTTTTATACTATATCTTTATTTTCTTGTATTTTTTGAGTTTGCATTAAAATTTCAAGTGATTTGGACTTGTGAAGGAAATTCTACCATTAAAGGAGGTCGAAGTTTTGGAACTTTGAAGAAATTTTAAGTGGGTTGTTTAATTAAGTTGAATTAGAGTTCAAATGATGTTGAATTTATTATCTAACTCGAAGAGATGCTACTATTGAAATTTGAGGTGATTTCATATATAATTGAAGGAGTTGAAAATTTGGAGGTTCTTGGTATGTGTTCTTGGCGTTCTTGAGGAAGAAGGAGAAAAAAGAATGCATTTTGATGAGCCAAACTTTTAAGGATAACATAAATGAGTCTTTTCTAAAAGTTTGATACCATATTTGAGCTTTTTTCTATATTTTATTAATAATTTACCAGCAAAAACACACGAGTATTACTAACAAAACAAATAATTTGTTGGCAAAGTTTACTAACAGAACAAGAGTTTGTAGGCAAGTTTACCAACATATATAGAATTCCTTGGTAAATTACCTACGACTAAAATCAGTTGGCAAAACTTGTTGGTAGTATGTTAGTAATTTGTTACTAAATTATGCGCCACATTTTCCCGCAATAATTCTTAACGGATTATCAAGTAAACAGATACTTTCAGTTGGTAACTTTTTGTTGGTGATTTGTTAGCATTCTGTCACTATTTTTTGCACTAGATTTTTCTTTTAATATTTGCTAACGAATTATATGGTTGATAAAATTTAGTTTGTAATTTGTTAGTAACGCAATACTAAATTCTTGAATATCTTTTTGTTGCTAATCCATTGGTGATTCATTAGTAATTTATTAACAAGTTTAGGTGGTTGGCAAAATTCGTTCGCGATCTTTATCTTTCTTTTAATATCTAAATTCAATATCAAGAGTGTATATTGAATCGTAAAATGTATAGTAAATTAGTAAATAATAACATACGTGTTATATAATACATATTTAGCAAGAATTCAAAATTCTTAACTTGAAAATTTAGGTCAGAAAATTTGAAACCAGTAAATCCAAGCCCTAAGATATAGACGGCATGATGTTAACACATCATTTTTCATATATTGCAAGCAATTGATATCCTAACTCAAAAAATATTTTTTTTTTCTAAAACGTAACACCTTATATTATTGCATCAACAAACTATATAGATCAAATATATCTTAATGATGTACAATTTAACTTGAAAAGGGAACTTCTCTTAAAAGCTTCCTTCAATAAAAATAGAAAATTTTGCTAAAATGTTAATTATTTTGTTCAAACATCTAAAAATACACATACATACGTACGTAAGTACGTACATTCAAACAGACATAAATTAAAGAATTATATTTCACAATCACCCTTTTCATTATTTAGTTTTTTTTACTAAATTATTATGAATGGGTAACAAGTTAATCATACATTCTCTTAAAAAATGTTCAAATAAAATTTCCATATAATTTTATATGGTGCCATATTAATCTTTCATTAGAACCTGAAATAGAAATTAAGATAGACAATATAGCATCGACATCTTCAAATTTAAAAATCAAATTTAGCTTTTATATTTTTCATGTGTACAAATTTTCACCAATTAATTTTTTAATCAGTAAAACTAAATTTATATATCCAAGGTACTCTTAAGAATAAAATCATTAGTATTATTTTGGTATCTAAAGAATCATCAATGAAAACACTAATATTTTTTTTTACTTCAAAAAAATGTCACCTCCATCTTATTTTGGTTGTCGTGATAAGGTTTAGAACTTTCCTTAAGGAAAAAATTAATTAAAAATATTGATTGAATAATTAAACTTTTATCCATAAATGCACCTCTTAATTCTAAAATAAATAATGCTAAGAACAAAAATGAAAAAAGATAATTAACTCTCTATTGATTATCTAAATTAATAAAATTATTTTAAGATAATATACCGGATAACTAAAATAAAACGATGGACTAACTCAGAAACTCTTAAAGCCATTAAGCCCAAACAATTGTAGCCAACTTGTGGAAATCACCCTTTTCATTGTTTTTAAAACTAGTCTCCTTGTAAATGTAAAATAACTAGTTAAAAACTCATTAAATGAAAGTGTAAGTATAATAAAAAAATCTCAATTACTTTTTAAAATTTTAAATAATTTACATCTTTTGAATTATGCAAAAAGTCCTAAAATTTGCTTAGGAATCATTTGATTGGGAGTAAGTTATTCTGGGATTAATTATTTTAAAATAAATTTTTTTGATAAATTATTCCAGCATATATATGAATAACTCATTCCATCACTAAGAAATAAATTATCAAATAAATAATACCATAAATATTTAATACCTCCAATCAAATATAAAATAAAATAATTTTATATTTTATCCTGAAATTATGTCGCATGCCTCACATGTGCTCAATATATTATATATATTAGAGAAGCCTATTAAGTAGTGCAGTACTGAGAGAATAAAATTGAATAACATAACAAGAAAATCAATAAAATAAAATACTGTAAAGAAATATACTTTGTCTTTTCCTGTTTTTAAAGTAGAAAAGTAAATTATAATAGGACGTGGATCTAGAGCTACATTTGGGATGGTAATTCTATTGTTAAGTATTCGAAAAAAAAACAAAAAAAGTGAAATTCTGGTGGTAAAAGTGGGAATGAATTTTAATTTTCACTTATTAGGACGTCTTCTTTGTCATTGGAGGAGTGAATTGCAGTCCTCGAAACATGTAGAGGCAATAAAGAAGAGATGTGAGAAAATGAATGACATTATTGGAGTAGTCAAGAAAATAATGGTTCTTCAGGTTTGCCTGTAAGTCAAGGTATTGAAAATTTAATTAAGTATTAAATTGAATTATAGAGACGTATGAGCTTATGAATCACAAGTAAAGTAATAAATAACTTATCTATTTTCGATTCTTTTATTATAATTTCAATCCTTTTATTCATTGTATTGAATAGAAAATAATTTACCTTGACCTAAGACAAAAAGAGAATCAATCTTGACATGATAGTGATTAGCAATTCTAGGAACTGATAGCGAAAACTAGTAATGAGAACTCATCCATCTTGTCACCATATTCTGCTCAAATACTTGATGTTTTGATGGACCAAATGGAAACAAGACTCATGGATGCATATAACAAGGGAGAAGATGTTCAGATATTTTGTATTTGTCATGGTGATATTCAATCCCTAGCTCAATTTATCAAATATGCCGATGTAGAAAACCCTTTAAGGCATATCATTGTTAATCCAGTGGCTATTTTGGATTAGCTTTAGTATTGTTGTTATTTCATGTTTAATTTCCTACTAAGCCCCCAAAAGGTCGTGTGTTATTTCATCTTCCTTATGTTGTAGAGAACTACGTTCCTCTTATCAACTTGTTATTGAGGGTATCTTTCGGTCAGTCATTCTTCTTGTTAAATACGTTAGATTTTTTGTTCTCGTTGATATCACCACTTGAACATTCTACGAATTATATTATTTTTTGACTTGCAAGGACTATGATTGGAAATTGTTTGATCGTCTATTATTTTCAAAATTTATGGTCTAAAATAACTTTTAAAATTGGAATAGTCAAGAATCATTTCACTTGGAATAAAAGGATATTTTCAAAGTTAAATTGTTTCCCATTTGAGCAAAATGATATTTTTTAAGGACGAACTAAAAAGAAAAGTGTCATATAAAATAGGACAAAGGAAGTAAATTTTATGCTATTGTTGATAGGTAATGTCATAGTGGTTACTCCAACATTCTACGATTATATCAAATTTATTGTTATTGTTGCTGTGGATATAGTTAATGCTGAAACAATTATTCAAAGTTCCTATAAGATTAAACTAAATTTAATGTAATGATTGATATAAGTGATGGTGTTGCAATGACTAACATCCTACGTCAAAAATATTATTCTTTTATATATAATTCAATTATTATTATAAACGACTAAATATTTAATTTTAATCATATTTTTAATCATACTTGTTTGGTGAATTTAACCTTTTTTTTGGTCCAAACTGACTCTAATCTACTTGTCTCGAAAAACAGTCTAAAAACCAATCAATTTAATGTCAGATTATTTGGTTTATTTGATAATTTTATTTATTTAAAATAGAAAAAGGTGTCTAATATATTTTTCTTCTTTCATTTATTTGAAGGTTTTATTATTTGATATGATATCCAGTTATTTTTATTTTCGTCGATAATAAACTTTTTCACAAATATATACATAATTTTAGGGTTTCCCTCAAATACCCGATTTTACATTAAATTATCATTATAATCAAATTTTTTTAATTTGATCTCAAGCCACTAAACTAAATAATCCATTAAATTCCAACTCTTTTTTCTAAAACATTTCATTCTTTTTTTGGTCGAACAAACCAACATATTCTTATTCACAAAAAAAAAAGAAAGAAAAAAAAATCCACCATGATTACATACGGTTCAGGTACTGAAGTAAAAACAAAGAAAGTAGTATTAGAACTATTTACCCATTCTTATCAACCTATCTTTTGTTTATTCTCTATCTTTACATGTGTGCTTTATACTTGCTCGATTAAAAAAGAAAGGTCTACTTTTTTTTTATTTTATACAAAAAAGAGTGATTCATTTTTTTGACAACATTTTAATTTCAATCTTTTATACATATTTATAGTCATAAGATTAAAGTATATTTTAGTATATTTTGACGTAACTTTTAATTTAAAATTACAAGATTGAAAAATCTTGTTTAATTTTTCAAACTCTATGTCAAATCAAATGAGATCATACTTTTTCAAAATGAAAGGAGTAGTATATTTAATAACTCAGTTATCTTGTATTTACTTTCCATTTGTATTTAATTTCTTGCAGACTGTCAATGGTCGTGGGCTTTCCATCAATCTCGGATGGTGCCAAAGATTGACTATTTTTTAGTTTTGGAGTATGATGGAATAAAGCAAAATGACTTTTTAAACTGTCTGTGCTTCTTTCATTTGTGAAGTAGCAGTTAGTCAATGCAACTTTCGACGCTCCTCATGGGTCATCTGGAAACAGTCGCTTTATGTTTTTAAACATAGGAGTTAGGCTGCGTACATCCGACCCCCCTCACCCCGTAAAGAGCGGGAGCCTTTTGAGGCACTGGGGTATGTTGTTGTTGTTGTTGTTGTTGTTGTTGTCAATGGTCGTGGGTTCGTTGATTCCAACATGCTTTATTTTTCACTTTTCATATATCGCGATGTATATGTATTTTATTATTAAAATAAAAATATTGAATACATATGTTAGTGGATATAAATTGTGGTAGAAGATGAACATTAGTTCTTGTAACTTATATGACCATTAGTTCTTGTAACTCATATGACCATTAGTTCTTGTAACTCTGTCACGACCCGAATGCAGTTCATTATGACACCTACTATAACCTCCGAGTAGGCAACCTCTAACCCCTTTATGTATGGTGGCACGTAGTTTTAGGACTTGGGTTATCGCCTCTAGTCCATTCCGTGCTAGGTAGTCTCTCACAAGAGTAGAAAAAATCAACAATAATAATAATAATAACAATAACAACAACAACAATAATAATAATTTATTTAGCGTGGATGATGATGATGATAATTAAAA
>JAABOM020060933.1:0-11442 GCA_011800125.2 Solanum clarkiae
CAATTAATGTATGGATTATTCTTATATGATGATTTTAAGTTGATTTAAACTGTAATATGATGACTTACATTTGGTTTATGAAATTATGAATATGCATGTTCTTTTTTAAGACTTCTTTATGCATGGGTGATGGTTATACTATGATTTTAAATGTGAATTTAATGACGTATTTACTTCAACGTCATATTATATTGATGATTTTAGATGGAATATTACCCATGTTATTCTCATATTATTCATAACATTTGCATTCATGACATTGGATTATTATGAAAATTATAAAGTGGGTTAAGCCAAATTATGTTCTGTGATATGATTTTAATAGGATATTAGTTATGACAAGAATGTGATTACATAAATGTCTATGATTATAGTTCTTGGAGCATTTTAGGTGCTTGCACCATCTTGTATATATGAATGGGCTATTACTATGCATGAGTATTATGACTTGGTGTTCAGAATTTGAGCCTAAGTATGAATTACTATGAATCGTTTGGCTATTAAGCCTAAGAATGCATTGAAAGGATTTTGGAAATGACTAATGTCTATTTTGAAAGCATGTATATGTATATTACAAGTATTCTTGTGGAATGATGACTTAGAACCGATGGATTGAGGGAATGCTCTTCTTCCTTGAACTATGTGCCTATCATAGGTTATGAGTATCCTATCCAAAATGGGAAGTGTTCCTGTAAGGAAGGTTGCTACGTACGAAATGGGATGGGTTCCCATAAGGTGAAGTATAAAATGATATGATATGCTATATGTGGAAATCCTATCCGAAATGGGATATGTTCCCATAAGGAAGGTTGCTTCATATGAAATGAGATGTGTTCCCATAAGGTGTAGTATGGTTTACCTTTGGCAAAGAGACCACCTCTTTACCGATGAGGGAATTTCATCAGGATTCCAAGTAATAGCTCGATTTGTCTTATTTATGTCGGTTGAGATCACATCCTCACTATATATATGAGCATCATCTTCACTTCATGCATCATGAATTTCATGGCATCTTGTTATATTAGCTTCCTTGCTATATGTCTCTTTCTATATTATGTGTCCTTGTCATCGAACATTGAAGTGTAGGTTTCGTAAGTTACATGCATTCCATCCCGCATACTTAGTACATTCAAACGTACTAATATATACTTTCGCCTACATGATATCACCATGTAGGGACCGAGGAATTTGATTATCCACCGTTCGATGCTTAGCTCGGATCTCAAGTTTTCTTGTAGTGGTGAGTCCTATCTTCCAAGGACGATCCACCATATTTCTACCTATGTTTCCTTTTATCTCTTTTACTTACCTTGAGGGTGAGATCGGGGTATGTCTTGGCCCCAATCTATCTTATTTTAGAGGCATTTTTTTGGACACTTTGTAAACTCTTTTACGTAATTGGGCAAGTGTTATGGTTGAAATTTATGTTATGGCTTAGCTACCTTTAGCTATCGTTATGTGATTTGATTATGAGACTTGTGGTTGATTATATGATATGATGGAGAGATCTTAAGTCCCGAATTTCCCCATAGCGTGAGTCCTACATGCCTGCCCCTTAGTCCAATGTGCTACGTGTTATGTGAATCCATGTTGATCCCTTTCTCTAAGATATCCCCATAGTGTGAGTTCTACATTCTCATCCCCTAGAACTATGTGTTTACTTTGAAATGCACTTATGAAACGATGATATGAGTTTTGGTACTTGAAGGCTTGTTTAGGGACTCTCGGGTTTCATTCGCTATGTCATTCCTAGACCTAGGTCCAGGTCATGAAAGAGATGGTATCAGAGCCCTAGGTTTATAAATGATCCTCGAAGTCCAACATGCCGTGTCAAGTAGAGTCTTATTCATGGGTGTGAAGTCCACCATGCGTATGAGTGGGAGGCTATGACGACATTTTAGGAATTGTCTCACTTCTTCATGTCTTATGTCATGCTATGAATAGTATATTTAGTTTCTTGGTCTTGATGTCATCGTTACTCCATTTCAGAAGATGTCTCGTCGAAGGCCTCACCAACCAAGACCAGCTCCGCTAACAAGGGTCAAGAACCACAAGGGCCTATGGATGAGCTTATCTTTAATGGTGAATTCCGGACGACCTTTGCCATGCTTGCCTAGGTGGTGACTACTCAGACTAGGCAGGCCAATCTTCCTCGGGATCCCACTCCGTCTTCTAGAGTGAGGGATTTCACCCGGATTAATCCTTTGGAGTTCTTTGGGTCTAAAGATGGTGAGGATGCTCAAGACTTTATTGATGAGCTAGCCAAGATGTTGAATGTTATGGGTGTCACTTTTGAAGAGAGGGTTGAACTGGCTGCCTATCAGTTGAAGGATGTAGCACAGTGTGGCATACTAAGTGGTCTATGGAGAGAATTTGTGGTGATGTTATTAATTGGAAGGAGTTCAAATTTGCTTTTCTGGATCGTTTCTTCCCACTTGAGCTTACGAAAGCCAAGATGATTGAACGAATCAACCTCAAGTAAGGGAATATGAGTGTGAGGGATTATGCCTTAAGTTTACCAAGCTCTCCAAGTATGCTCCGACACTTGTGGCTGATTCTCGTCTTAAGATGCACAAGCTCATTTCTGGTATCTGTGACTCACTTGTAAAGAATGTTGCATCGCTATGCTCATTCGGGATATGGATATTTCTAGACTCATAGTGTATGTTGAGCAGATTGAAGGGGAGAAACTCAAAGAGAGGAGGGTACATGATCCTAAGAGGGCCCGTTTTGATGGTAGGTTCTCCGACTCTCGGGGTGGTGGTTTTGGTCACTTACAACAAGGCCAAGGTTCATGTGCTCGGGTTACTAATGTTAGAGTGCCTCCTTTTAGGGCACCAGTTGGTGGTGGACAAATGTGGGAAGCCCCATACAGGTAAATGTTGGAAAAATTGGGCACTTGCTTTGGGTGTGGTGACAAGAATCACAAGGTCGCCGATTGTCCTAGGAATCCTCAGATGGGTCAAGGTCAGGTGGGTCGAGGTGGACAAGGCTAAAAAGAGCTCCACAAGGTGTTTCCTTGAGGAACAACAGGTGCTATGCTCTTTATGTATGTCAGGAGGTTGAGGAGGCTCCGGATGTTATGACTGGTACGTTAAAAATCTTTAATTTTGATGCTTATACTTTGCTTGACCCAGGTGCAAACTTGTTTTTGTGATTCCTTTGTTGGCTGTTAGGTTTGGTTTGAGTCCAGAAATTTTGAAGGATCCTTTCTCAGTTTATACTCTCGTGGGTGAATCTGTTATTGCGTATAAGGTCTATCGTGGTTGTCCTATTTCTGTGTTACATAAGGTTTTCCTATGTGATCTTGTGGAACTTGAAATGTATGACTCTGATGCGATTCTTAGGATGGATTGGTTGCATGCATAATATGCTTCTATAGATTGTAGAACCCGAAAGGTCAAGTTTTAACCTCCCAATGAGCCCATTCTTGAATGGAAGTGTAGTGACTCTGTTATTAAGGGTCGGTTTATTTTCTACCTCAAGGCTCAGAAGATGATCTCTAAGAGGTGCATTTATCATATTGTGAGAGTCAAGGATGTAGAGTCTGAATCACCTACTCTTGAGTCAGTTCCAGTGGTGAATGAGTTTCTGGATATGTAATGCCCTTATTATTAAATAATATAGTCACTTTTAAAAAGGGTATTCCCTCAAAGACGAAATCAACCCGTATTTCACCACTTTTTGACTTGAGTTTGTGTCGTTAGAGAAATCGGTCTTCTTGAACCATAGAAAGGAATGAGGGAGAGGTTCATTTTAGTAAAATTTATTTACTTTTATACAATTACATAAATTAAACCATCCATAATATTAATTATTATATGTGAACAAATAAATAAGGAAGGAAAAAGAGCAAAGTAGGGCAGCCACCTTATTGGACCTTTTTTATCTTAAGATGCTTTTCATATAAAATATGTTTTCTCCAAAGTAAGTCGATTTATTATCCTTATAAGACCTTATAAAATCTCTCCTATCCTTATTTGTCACAAACACACACGAAAAAATCAGTTCATTAGAGCATAATTAAGAAATCCTCTATCATTTGGTAAGTGACTGAGTTCTGTCTTTAGATGGAATAATATGTGGTAATTATGGAATATCTCGGCGTATATAACTTTTTCTTTTAGTGTGTTAATATGTTTTGGAAAGCTAAGTCACATACGTACAACTTTTATGTTTATGCAAAACTCTAAATCTGCTTATGTGGTATCAAAAGAAGGCGTGAAATACAGTGAAAGTTCTGGCCAGCTTTCTGTTTGAGAAGCCTTCTATGTGTTGTTGTTAGTATTTTAATAACATCTTGATGTGTGATCTATAATTTGTGATTCTTATTGGTTCTTTGCAACCCCAATACATACATTTACAACTCTTATGTTTATGGTGGACTTAATTTGGTAGTTTTGGATTCAAAATAGTGGATGCAAGTTAGGACAAGTTCTGTCCAGAGTTTTGATATAGAAATCTCTGGGGGTGTGCTTTTAGTGTTTCAATTATAAATACTTGTACAAAGGTTGTTTTGAAGTGATTCTTGATCGTTTGCAACCTATATTCATATACCTTCAGTTTCATGCAGACTAGAAAGCCTAGTTTGTCCATTTATCAATCCAAAATCTAGTTGCGTTGCAAGGTAGTAAAACTACCGAGAAGTGCCTGATTTGTAAAAATAGGACTCAGTTTTGGCATTTCTCTTGTTAGTTTCTACCTGTTAAAAGTGTTCAATATTAAATGAGAATGTAAATGAATATTTAAGTGCTCACACTCTTGTACAATATGAAGGAATTTGATTGAAGAAACGGATATCATATTGATCCACGACTTGAAAGCGGTAGGATTAGTTGTGTGGTAAAAGGTTCAGGTTCATTTAAAAACTTGTTCTTGTGCCTTTTTTTTACCTGCTGGTACATTTGGATGTTATCTTGGTATCTCAGCTATGTTCTTGTCATTTTATCTGGTTGTATTAATATACTTTGGAACTTGTCAGGAACTTATTTAATTCGCCCATTTGTAAGAATTGCCTAATCACTTGACATCCTTGTGGACTTTGTCCTTCTTGTGGCTATGACTTTGTCACCATTGGCATGCCTTTTGTTCGTTTCAATTGCCATCTTGATTGTGAACTTTTGGTTCGTCCTAAGTGTGGATGCAGTCCATCTTATGTACGAACTAGAAAGTCACTCTTAATATGGTTCTTGGTTCGCTTGATAATTAGGTTTTCACCCTTCTTGATACAGGGTTTTGGTCCTCCTTAATACTTGATTATGTTTGGTGTGAAGGCATGACTTACATATTGGGTGAAACTTGTCATTTGAATGTCTTGTTAAGATTGTTCCAGAAACCCTTGATACTTAGATCTTTAAATATCCTACTGGATGCTATTGATATATTTGTTCACTCGGTCTATTTACTATGTTGCATGTGTTTCCCTTTGACTTAAGAAGGGTAAATAGAGGGGATTTAAGGTTCTCACCTTTTAGCTTTTATACCACTAAGCTTCATGCTTAGCGATAGTTGTTTCTATTGTAGGGAGTACCCGAGATCATGGTTGAGGATGGCCATTGAAGATAAATTTTGGGAGCTGTGCAAAAGATCACATTTGCTTCTAGACATATATATATTATAGTAGTTTTGGGACATGTTCATGATTCTCCTATTGCATATGTATGCATAAATTTAAAAAGCTAGTGTAAATTATGGAACCATGGTTAGTAACTTTAAGTTTTGGCTTGTTTAGTTAAATTTGAGCCAGCGAGCTTTTCTATATTGAAATACCAGTTATATTAAGATGATTATATGAAACAAAAACTAGTAAATGTTATGTCCTTAGATTTTAATATCAGTAATACTTTTCAATGTGCTACAACAGTATAGCCAATGTATAAATATCTCACGAGATAGTAGTTTAAATTACTTGCAAAATACTTGCGCCAAAAACTTAAGCTAGAAATCAACTAATCCACCTTTAGAACAAAATCCTACCTTTACCTATTTGGAATTCATTACTTAAATATAATTGATATGTCACGTGTTAAGTTCTTTGTATATTATTAAGTGTCAGGTAAGCTTAGAGCATACAGAAGTGGCATCCTACCACGAGGGTTGCCACAGAACGTGTTCCCCAAAGACTTGCCCGGTATTCCTCTCGAAAGGGAAAGAGACTTTGTCATAGATCTTCTTTTGGATACTCAACCTATCTCTATTCCTTCCTATCATATGGCACCAGCTGAGTTGAAAGAGTTGAGGGATCGGTTGAAGAATTTATTGGAGAAGGTTTTATTAGGCCAAATATATCCCCATGGGATTCTCCAGTGTTATTTGTAAGGAAGAAAGATGGATCCCTTCGGATGTACATCAATTATAGGCAATTGAATATGGTGACCATTGAAAATAAATATTTGTTGCCTAGGATCGATGACTTGTTTGACCAACTTCAAGGGGCTATTCATTTTCTAAAGATTGATCTCCATTCTGGGCATCATTAGTTGAAGGTTAGAGAGTGTGATATGTAACACCCCACACCTTACAATACTAGTACTATAAAAAATGAAACATGATATGGTTTGGTCAAATTAGCGCTAAATTTTAAAAGTGCTTGAATCTCGTGTTAATGGGCTATATGTGAGGGTCGAGTGTATACATGTTTTGTGTCGAATTGAGGAGATTACGGCCTCAAAATGAATTGAAAGAATTGAGGTGCTTGTAGAACTTAGTAAGCAAGTAGGTGAGTCACCTACTTGCTTATCTTAAATTTGCTACCTAAACGGAGACGAGGCTCAACGTCTAATTTGTCCAAGTTCGATTATGAATAAAGTCTATGTTAAGGGTATAACTTTGGCCCGTGTTTTAGCATCATGAAGGGACTATATAATCAACCCAAGTAGGATATTAAAAGGGCCCAAAGACATCACAAGTTCTTGGATATTTTAAGCCCAACCCAAGTGAAGAAGAAAGCTGAAAATAGGCAGCCCAAGTCCAACCAATTTGGAGCCCCAAAAGGCCCAAATGAAAGGAGAAACGAGCTGCATCACCTACTTCGTGAAATAAGTCTGAGAATGCCTCATTAGGTCGGCCAAAATCATACCTTAAAAAGGGTCAAAGTAGCTCCCACAAAGTCATTGTTCACTTGAACTCACAAAAAAAAAACAGATTTGTCTTCAAAGTTCTCTTAACTTTTCTTCACCTTGTAAAGCAGCTAAACAACTCTACTAGGGTTCTTGGAGAAGCCCTACACCTTGAAGTAAGTGGTAAGTAAGTTTACACATGTATTTAGTATGGTTTCGTATGAAAAACAAGAAGCATATGCTAGTATCTTTGTGCTGGAAAATCTGGACAGATTCTGTTTTGAAAGTTGCTGCACATTTTCCTTTTGTTTTAGTGACTTCTCTATGGTTAGTGGGCTGTATTATGAAGAGAATTCGATGTTCTTAACATGGTTTGAGTTATAAACATAACCGTAAGGTTGCTGCCCTGATTTTGGTTTCATTTAACAAGCACGTTTTGTTGTGTTATCTTGAGCGTCATGTTGATTGGAACTTGCAGGATGTTGCATGTAAGGCTATTATCTCACATACTTCATGACTTCTTAAGTGTTGTTATATGACTATTTTAGGTCTGTTTATATGTGTAAATGTTGCTGGAACAGTTTGGTTAGAGTTGGAATATGTTTGGAGTTGTCAACGTCGAAATGTAGCGAAGGAAGGTAACATTATGTTGTCCATTTTTAGGTTGTGTTGAATTATGATGTGTTGTGCTTTGTGGGCTGTTGCAAGATTGTATGGCACTAAAATAGGCTATACAAGATATGTACATACTAATGTGTGTTAATAAAATATGATTAGGGGCGGAAAGGTTAAAGGAATACGCTCGGGTTTATAAACACCCGCTTGCTGCCCATGTACTATTTTCTTATGTGATTATGCTGCCAAGGTGTATCTATTGGCTGTTAATGCTAGTTTTATCACCTACTATATTGTAGATAAGTATTTGGAGGAAGGAAAGGTTATCTCGAGGTGGTAACAAGGTCATACAACGAGGTATGTAAGGATACTTGATTTCGTATTACTTGGCATGAAACATAGATCTCTCCTTAGCACATAAAGGCACTTTCCAACCCCGACACAACTATTAATTGTGTCTCCATTCTTTGACATGTTCACATGCTTCCATACATAGTCACTTTCACATTTGCATACATGCTTGTATACCAAGTTACATGGGTTCTTGTTACTAGATAAAGTTCACGAGTTGTTTCATTTCATACACATTTTATTATTTGTGTAAAGTACTCTTTTTCATTGTCATATTTTCTTGTATAATTGTCTACATTTCACATGTTACATATACAGTCCTACAACTCCAATATTGTGACCACCAAATGGACCATCTCAAAGGTAATTGAAAGGTTAAGTATATTGTTTATTGATAGGTGGTAGCTCGAGGGGTGGAAGAATCACCTAGCCAGGGACGATCCTATCACGGGTGGTAGCCCAAGGGGGTTAAGGAAGAACCTAGCTAGGGACAATCCCATATCCCGAGGGGTGGAAGAATCACCTAGCCAGGGAAACATCTTATTATGGGTGGTAGCCCGAGGTGTTAAGGAATAACCTAGGTAGGGGAGATCCCGATACAGTTATACCACTGATCAGTTGGACATTTCTTTTACAACTGTGCACAGATTATATAGTAAAGGTAAAGTAATATTAAGAACATAAAGTATATGATTCCATAGTATACCCAAAGGTGGTCCATAATCTCACACCAGTGCATGGTTTTATTTGAGTTGTTACTTTCTATATAGTATATCCTGCCTTACATACTCAGTACATTATCTCATACTGACGTCCCTTACGGGGACCTGCATTTCATGCTGCAGGTACAGGTGCTAGTAGATCTCCCCAGTAGGAGTACAGGACATTCAACTGATGTTACTGAGCTCCAGGTTGCTTCAAAGCTTTGCATGTGCAGAGCTTATGTGTTTATATTGTACAGTTAGTTGGGCCGCGGCCTGTCCCGACGCTTATCAGATGTTTTTATCTTATCTAGAGGATTTGTAGACTATGAAAAGTAAAATGTGATCATGTCTCGTACTTTAAGTACCATGGCCTCAACGACCTAGTCACATGCATTTTCTTTTGGTTTGTTATCACTGTTTATCTTCTTAAAGGCATGTCAAACATAGAACCCCTTATAATATGTATAGAAAATGCATAGATACAGGTTGGTTCTCCCAATGGCTCATCGGCAACAACTGCCAGTCCACCCTAATGGGACTTTGGGGCGTGACAGAAGTGGTATCAGAGCGGGTCATCCTATGGAGTCTACAAAGCCGTGTCTATGTAGAATCTTGTTTATCGATGTGTTGTGCACCACATTTATAAGCAAGAGGCTATATGGCATTTAGGAGTTGTTACTTTCTTTCCATTCTTTAGATCGTGCTATAAAGTCAAGTGTAATAGGTGCGTTATGTCTCCTAAATTGTTTTGTACAACAAGTATGCCAGAAACAAGGCAGAACAAAGGTAAAGGGAAGGGAAAAGAAGTGGAACCAGGAGAGACAACGAGATGAGGTTCGAGAGGAGTCTTTGTCACAGACATCTCCAACTCCTCCAGTTCCTAATGAACTCGAGAGTAGTGAAATTCCCCTAGAGCCACCTATTGATGCTACCATGCAGGATCTGAGAAATGTAGTCCAACTATTGACTCGTATAGTTGTTGGCCAAGGTCAAAGGAAGGAAGGTCCAGTTATGGGTACCGGTGGTATAAAGAGGGCAGCTGGTACAAGGATACGTGATTTTCTAAATTTGGACCCTCTAGCCTTTACTGGGTCTGATCCTAATGAAGACCCCCAGGACTTTATTGATCAAATTCAGCGTATCTTAGATGTTATGCATGTCAGTGGTACAGAAGCAGCTGAGTTAGCGACATATAGGCTGAAGAGTGTGGCTATATTGTGGTCTGAAGCCTGGAAGCAATCCAAAGGTATAGATGCTCCCCCAATCACTTGGAAGGAGTTCAAAGAGGACTTTCTTAACCATTATTTGCCATTAGAGATCCGAGAGGCCTGTGTAGATTAGTTTCTGAATCTCTACCAGGGGAATATGAGTGTGAGGGAGTATAACATTCAATTTAATTCCATGGCAAGGTATGCTCCTAATGTCGTTGCTACGAAGCAGATAGAGTTCATCGATATGTAGATAGGTTGGATACGTATCTGGTTAAAGACTGTACCATTGCTTCCTTGAATAAAGACATGGACATAGCGAGGATGCATGCTTTTGCACAGAAATTGGAGGATCAGAGGCATAGGAGGAGGACACAAGAGTTGGAAAAGGGGCAGGCCAAAAGAGCCAGATCTATAGGGCAGCTTACCCCACCCCAATGTGGCTTAGGCCTCGATTTTCCAGTAGACCGCCTAGGCCATCATCCTCCTACACTGCAGCCAGTGCTCCACCACAACTTCAAGGGTCTAGAAGGAATCAGTTTGGTCCAAGGAAAGGGCAAGGTGCCCAAACAACAGGATATTCAGCAGGCCAGCAAATGACTCCTAAGCAGCCTTGTAGACAGTGTGCAAGAAATCATCCGGGTATATGTCATATGGGGACAGATGTTTGTTATTGGTGTGGCGCACCAGGGAATATGATAAAAGATTGCCCGAGGAGACTTATGGGTGGTATAACATAACCTAATGGATTAGTTGTTGCATCATCATCATCAGTTCCTCTAGCAGGTAGGGGTCAACAAGTGTCTATGGGTCGTGGTAGAGGTGTTAGAGGGGCAGCTAGCTCTAGCGGGGTCCAAAATCGCACTTATGCACTGGGGAGTCGACAGAATTTGGAAGCTTCACCTGATGTGGTCATAGGTACATTGTCCATATTTTCGCATCATGTATATGAATTAATTGACCCTGGTTTTACACTATCATACATCACTCTACTAATTGCTGGGAAGCTGAAGAGAGCACCCAAATTATTGAACAAACCATTTGAAGTGTCTACACCAACCGATGAATCCATTATGGCTAGAAGGGTTTATTATGATTGTGTAGTAACTGTTTGTGACCGTGACACATTGGCTGACCTAATTAAGCTAGAAATGGTGGAGTTTGATGTTATAATGGATATGGATTAGTTAGCTTCTTGTTATGCAGCTGTGGATTGCTGAACTAAGAGAGTGTACTTCCACTTTCCAAATAAGACAGTTCTTGAATGGGAAGGCAATGTTGGGGCACCAAAGGGGAAGTTTATCTCTTACTTTAAGGCTGAAAAGATGATATCTAAGGGTATATGTGTCATTTAGTTAGAGTGAGGGATATAGAGGCAGAACCGCCAACTCTTCAATCAGTTCCAGTAGTGAATGAATTTGTTGATGTATTCCCTGAAGAACTCCTAGGCTTACCTCCTGAACGAGAAATAGATTTTGGTATTGACTTACTTCCAGACACTCAACC
>JAABOM020060934.1:0-11441 GCA_011800125.2 Solanum clarkiae
GTCGACGTCGAAATGTAGCGAAGGAAGGTAACGTTATGCTGTCCATTTTTAGGTTGTGTAGAATTGTTATGTGTTGTATTTTGTGGGCTGTTGTGAGACTGTTATGGCACTAAAACAGGATGGAAATGATGTGTACATGCGAATGTATATTAGAAAAATACTATTAGGGGCGGAAAGGTTGAAAGAATATGCTCGGATTTATAAACACCCGCTTCCTGCCCGTGTCTTGTTTTTTTATGTGATTGGCTGCCAAGATATATCTATTGGCTGATAATGCTAGTTTTATCACCTACTATATTATAGATAAATATTTGGAGGAAGGGAAGCTTATTCCAAGGTAGTAACGAGGTCATACAACGAGGTATGTAAGGCTACTTGATTTCGTATTACTTGGCATGAAATCTAGATTCTTCATTGGCACATAAAGGCACTTGCCAACTCCGACAAAACTATTAATTGCGTCTCCACTCTTTGACATGTTCATATGCTTCCATACATAGTCACCTTCAAATCTGTATACACACTTGGATACCAAGTTACATAGGTTCTTGTTACAAAATAAAGTTCACGAGTTGTTCCATTTCATACGCATTTCGTTATTTGTGTAACGTATTCTTTTTCATTGTCATATTGTCTTGTATGATTATCTATATGTCACACACTACATATACAGTCCTATAGCTCCAATATTGTGACAATAAAATTACTATCTCAAAGCTAACTGAAAGATAAAGTATATTATTTATTGATGGGTAGTAGCCCAAGCGGTGGAAGAATCACCTAGCCAGGGACGATCCTATCATGGGTAGTAGCCCGAAGGGTTAAGGAAGAACCTATCCAGGGATGATCCCGATACATTGTTTATTGATGGATGGTAGCCCGAGGGGTGGAAGAATTACCTGGCCAGGGATGATCCTGTCACGGGTGATAGCCCAAGGGGTTAAAGAAGAACCTAGCCAGGGACAATCTCGATATAGTTTTACCACTGATCAGTTGTATATTTGTATTACAGCTGTGCATAGATTATACAGTAAAGGTAAAGTAATATAAAGATCATAAAGTACATGATTCCAAAGTGTAACCATAGGTAGTCTCTAATCTTGCACCAGTGCATGGTCTCATTTGAGTTATTACTTCACATACAGTATATCCTGCCTTACATATTCAGTACATTACCTCGTACTGACATCCCTTACGGGGGACCTACATTTCATGCTGTAGGTACAGGTGCTAGCAGATCTCCCCAGTAGGAGTACAGGATATCCAGCTGCTGATACCAAGCTCTAGGTTGCTCTGAGGCTTTGTGTGTGTCTAGAGCTTATATGTTTATATTGTACAGTTAGTTGAGGCGGGGCCTGTCCAGACACTTGTCAGGTACTTTCTCCTATCTAGAGGCTTTGTAGACTATATAAATTAAAGTGTGATCATGTCTCATACTTTAGACACTGTGGCCCTAATGGCCTAGTCATATGCATTTCTTTTTGGCATGTTATCACTGTTTATTTTCTCAAAGGCATGTCAAGCATAGAAACCCCTCATAATATGTATAGAAAGTGCGTAGATACAGGTTGGTTCTCCCATGCCTTATCGGCAATGGGTGCCAGTCCGCCCTATCTAGACTTTAGGGCGTGACAGATACCCGAGCATTTTCTCCAAAGCCTCTAGTAGAGGAATGTCGATGGAGAGTTGCTTGAACATTGAGAGGAAATGTTGGAACTTTCTATCCTCTTCCTTCTTTGTAACCCTTTGAGGGAAAGGAGGAGGAGGTTTTGGGACTGATTTCACTTTATCATGCTCCCTTATCTCTTCTTGTTGCATCCCAACACCCTTCGAATCTTCTTCCTCAACCAAGACTTCACACCAAGGCCCTTCTTATTAACTTCATCCACAATTACTAGCATAGGAAGATCTATGGTGCTCTTACCACTCCTAATCATCACCGCCATGCAATGCCTTCTTTGGGTTTTGAACTGTATTTCTTGGTAGGGTGCCCTTTTGGCGCTGATTTAGTTATGAAGAAACTTGTTCAAATTTTACTCCAAATGCTTGATCGTCACTGAGTGAGATGCTATCTTTTAATTAATACTTGAGATATCTGCTTTTATTCCCTTTAATGTCTCATCTTGATGGTCTTCTTGCTTGAACAATTTTTTTAACATATCTCCAATCCTTGAGTTGCTTGATTCGGCATCACGATTGTGTGGTGGCACATAAGGACTGTTATTGTAGCCCTCTCTTCTCCCCCAACCTGCATCTGGTACTCTCTGTCTCTCATAGTATCAACCCCGATTGTCTATATACATCCCATCACGATTGAAGTTCAGACCTTGATTCTCGGAACCTTGCCTCCAATAGTCCAAATCGGACCCCAATGGGTTGTTCCAATTTAAAAAATATGCATCCTCATCAATAGAGTGGATCATCAAACGTTGGAGCCTTCCGAGGTTAGTGAGTTACTGCATGGACACTTGCTTAGTTTTGCTTCAAAACTAAGTACATGCTTGTGCAAAGTTGAGCAAGTTGTACCATGATCTCTTCGTTTTCCTTTGCTTGCTCATTGTTGCTATTAACTGTACAAGAGGATTTCATCACACCTCGCTCTCATTGCCCCCATGCTCTATTTGTTTTGACCACTTGTTCCATTCTTGCGGCTATCAATGCAAATGGTTGGTCGAGAAACATACCTCCCATGATTGTATCGGCGCAAGCTTAACTATTCTCGTCAAGTGCTTGATAGAAAATCTTGACCAAGGCATCATCGACAATCTTGTGATCTAGAACCATCCTTAAGCATTTGGTAAACCTCTCCCATGTTGCACTCGCAATTGCTCAAAGTTGTTGATTTATTCCTTGAGCTTCAACTTCTTAGATCTTGGATAGTATCCTTAAAGGAATACCCTCTGAAGTTCAGCCCAACTTGTGGTAGTTCCTGGAGGAATCTTCAACAACCATACAGCTGCATTGCCAGTCAATGATAGTGGAAACACTCTTAACACAGCAACATTAAAGAAAGGTTTTGTGTCCCCATGACACTCTTGAAAATAAACGCCACATTCTAAAGATAGCGGTGGGGATCCTCCAAAGGTAGCCCTGTGAATATACAACAGTTTGGAGCATTCAGAGTAATCCACTAGATACTTTGAACTTAGTATCTGCCAGGAGAAGAGGCAGTACAATAGCAACTGTAACATCCGTAGCCATAAAGTTCAATCGATATTGATTCCATCCATAGGCATTTTCATTGAAGTCCCTAAGTTGTGGCATGTTACCCCTTTGTTCTAGATTCTCCTCCCTTTCCATGTCCTCATTCGTATGCATATCCTCCTTAACCTCAATATCCTCGTTTACTTGAGATATCCTTCTTGGTAGTCGATGGATCTCCAAATTTAGTGGAGCTAAGGGATTGCCTTGGCTCCTTATGTTGGGCATACAACCCAGTACACCTTGCAAAAGAAATCAAACAATAAAAACAAAAAGTAAAGTACAAGAGACTCTTAAAATTAACACTAGAACTAACCAATAGTGAAATCAAATAAAAACCTAGTCGTATTCCCCAGCAACGGCACCATAATTTTTTGTGGTGGTCACTCTCCAATAAGAAAGAAATAGCTATTAGTAATTAACCTAATCGAGGTTAAGGTCGAATCAACAGGGAATACTGGGCTTAACTACAAGAGTTCACTACTAATCATTTCTAGTATTGATGACTTCAATCTGTAAATGGAAGGTTTTTGTGATTCAAAAATAAACTAAAACAAACACGAACTAAAATGCAAGGAAACACTCGATTTTGGGAAAAACTTGGGAATTGTGTTCCCCATAGTTTGTCGAATTGATTACCCTAGATACATAACTATAATTGGTGAGTTGCATGTAGGATGGTAACTTAGGTTCTTCTACCCTTTTGTGAAGGTGAAGGTCGAATTTTACCATGGCGCTTGGTTGGCCACCATGGCGTGCAAACTAACCGTTACCACTAGTCCGAGTTAACCTCCCCTTGGTCAAGTGTGGTTGATTAGACGAGAATGCATTAATGAAATTTCGTCATCTACTTCCCTTTTCCTATTTGTCACTACCTTGGTTGGGATCGTGATGGTAGGCAGAATTTGGTGTTGGCCACCATAAAACAACAATAAAAATGAAGGGAAATAGGTAATACATACAAAACGACAATCATAGAAATGCAAGAAAACTAGGTTATTTCAAGTCAACCACCCATGGTTCCCTCAACCCAAAGTTGTGGGTGTTTAGCTACTCATAGCTAAAGCAAAACACACAAGAATGCATATAATAGATATAGTTAAGAATTTCACCAATAACAATGAAGATGATAGGAACCATAAGTTGCAAACCCACAAGCTTGATTGATCAATAATCATTACAAAGCAAGATTTTCAATCCCCAAAATGAGTTTTCCAAGAGAGAACAATAATCTACCCTAAAAACTTAAGAAAAGCTTTAAAATGTAATTATGAAATGTCTACTGGTCAAATTTTTTTTTTCAAAAACCTAATTTAAGATATATAAAGAATTTACAAAATAACCGTAGAATGTACATAGAAAAGACAGTTGGCAGCTGATAAGTCTCGTAGTTATGACTTGCAAGATGACCTACGAGTCATAGTCGGAGTCTCGTATCAGGTTCTTGGCATCTTGGACTGAACTGGTACGACCCATAGGTACGAGTCATTGGTTGGTCTACGACTCGTATGTTTGTCTCAAAGTCTTGGTCTTCAGTTTTTGGTCCAATATTTTGGCTCTTTGATTCTTGCTACTAGTCCACCTACACGATTCGTGGTGTGTATTATGACTCATAGGCTGGTTTCATAGGGGTGACCTTCACTTGGTAGAGTTTTGAGTTTTGGTCTCTGATTCTTGCTACGACACAACCTGTTAATCATTGGTAGGCCTGTATGACTTATGCTTCAGCAAAATCTATAATTTTTTTTCAAAATCATACCAACCTAGCTTTTTTGAAAGATAAACATAAAAACACATCAAAACACTAAAATGTTGCTTCAAGAACTCACAAAATCCTTTATTTCAGGCACCAAATGAACTGTATTTTCATAGCACATCAATCCCTGACCACAAGATTGTAGATGAAACTTTAATAGAGAACTTTTATTGTGCCCTACATGAGAATAGTCAATCTTATGCTGGTACTTTAATGGGGGCATATTTTTAGATCAACCTTTCATAAGAATTGTCGAAATGATGGAACAAGTTTTCAAAACTTATCATTACTAGGGCAATGGGAGAGAGCTTCTATGAGAATTTCAGGTACTGCTATGTTAGTTCAGAGCAAGCTAAAATCAATAAGGAGATTATACAATAACTTTCTAAACTCTACACAAGCATAGATGTGGTGATTAAGCATAATCAGGAAAGAGTGAATGCAGTTGTCCACCAACCTCCACGTACACTCGTATACGATTAGCATATTATGATAAAGATGCTTGCTTTGTAAGTGATCAAGTGATAGATTTATGAACCAATGCCCAAGGGTCCAATTCAGACTATTAGCGCCAAGGTTAAGGGAATCAAGGTCGGAACTATGCAGGATATGGAGGTTATATAGATAACCAAGGTGGCCATTATAAGAGGAATAGGGGTCCTGAAGCTGATTGGGGTAGAAGAGATAGTTTTAGGAATGGTCCATATGTGCCACCACATAACGGAGATGGCGATACAAGTAATTCTATAATTGAATAGATATTTGACTTTTGTTGAAGAAGGTTGATACCCCATATGAAACTCTAAGGGGAATGAAGTCTAATATTTCAAGCATTAATCAAAGGATAGAGTCTCATTTGATGGCCATTAATCAACTTGAGCAACAATTTGGTCAAATTTATACTTAATTGAATTAGTGTCAAAAAGGTAATTACCTAGTAAAACAGTTCAAAACCCAAAGAACAAAGAGTAATGTACGGAGGTTATGGCTAGAGGTGTAAAAAGTACCATTGATCCTCCTATGCCGGTTTAAGTAGAAGATGTTTGTGAAAAGGGAATTGCAGATAAGGATGTTGTTGAAGGAGATGTATGTGTGAAGGATGGGGTAGGTGAAGCAGTTGAATAGTCAAAGATGTATAAGACTGTCCCAAGGTCTTCTCCTCCTTTCCCTTAAATACTCAAGGAGAGGGAGGAGGAAGGCAAGTTCAAACACTTTCTCTCGATACTTAAGCAACTATCCATTAAGATCCATTTGCTTGAAGCTTTAGAGAAAATGTCGAGTTATACAAAGTATATGAATGACTTGGTTACTAAAAAGAGAACTATGAGTCAAGAGGTTTTTAAAGGACTTCAACGTTGTAGTACCATCACTACTAAGTCATTAGATCAAAAGTATGAAGATCTAGGTGCTTTCATTATACCATGCACTATAGGATATGTAGAGTTTGCAAGAGCACTTTGTGATTTAGGTGCTAGTATCAATTTAATGCCTCTTATGATTTTCAAGAAGCTTGGTTTGGGTACCCCTACTCCTACTAAGATGTGGTTGTTAATGGAAGTCTTGTGATTTTAAAAAATATTGGTTTAGGTGCCCCTACTCCTATTAAGATGCGATTGTTAATGGCGGATAGAATAGTCAAGAAATCAAAAGGGACACTTTTTGATGTGTTGGTAAAAGTGTACAAATTCATATTTCCTATGGATTTTATGATTCTTGATTGTGAAGTTGATTTTGAAGTCCTTATTAAATTGGGAGACCTTTTCTAGCGTTGGGGCGAGCTCTAGTGCATATAGACTCCGGTCAACTTAGATTTAGGGTGCATGACGAAGAAGTGGTTTTTGATATCCATCAGTTTATGAAGCATATAGATGAATTGAAAAGTGAAGTTTGGGAAATTGAGGAAGTCTAAGCACTCAAAATGTCTAAGTCATGTCGCGACAATAAATCAGTCACTACTTAGGAGGCAACCTAAGGATTTTGATGTTTTAGATTATTTTTGATTTTGTTTTCAATTTTTGGATTCTTAGGTAGTTGTTTGAATGTGTTTTGCTTGTTATTTTTTATATTAGTTTTGTTGCATATAGGGTGAAAGTGCATTTTGTGAAGAGTATACATGTTCAAGACAAAGATTGTGGATTTTTCTGAGAATTGAACCAGATAAAGGTTCTACGACTGGTTTTCCGAGTTGTATTGTACTTAACCACTCATAACTTATCTCGTAGAAAACTCCAGTGAGCATGAAAAGTGTACACTCTACCTATGAGCCAACTTTACCACTCGTAGATCAAACTGCGAGTCATGAATAGGGTTCGTGGAACCCAGGTATGTTTCTGAATTTTCCCAAGTGTTGAGAGGTCTACGAGAGCAGGATTTACAAGTCGTAAACTAAGCAACGACTCAGAATAGGGTTTTCATAGATCCTGATCTGATAAATTTTAAACGTTGACCCGGAAAGGTATAAAAAGGGGGTCAAAATATTTTGATCCCACTTTTACCCTAATTCACCAACACTTCCCCAACTTCTTCCCCTCCATTATTTTCGATTACATTTTCAGCTTCAGATGGTGTTTTCCAGCAAGAAATTCTGGCCATACCTAGGGTTTCTTAGCTACTCATTCTCTCTCCCTTCTTCAACTCTATCATCACTTTTGGTAAGCTCTTGATTCAATTTTGATCCTTTAACTTGCATTGTTAGTGTTTGATTATGATGATGATTATGATGGGCTTGATTGTAAGAATCAATCATTGTTGTATGTGATGTATGAATGAGAGACTAGGGTTGTCATCAATTGAGTGAATTGTTTAGGCCCTGAATTCTGTGTTAAAACTTTGATATTGTTGATTGAATGTCTAACACCCCACACCTTACAATATTGGCACAATTCAAATAAAACATGACATGATCTGGTCCAATTGACGCTAAATTTTAAAAGTGCTTGAATCTTGTGTTAATGGGCTGTATGTGCGTCTAACGCTTAAGGGGATCTAGGGTATACATGTTTTGTGGTGAATTAAGGAAATTACGGCCTTAAATGAAGTAAAATAATTGAGATTGTTCTAGGACTTAGAAGCTAGCAGGTGAGTCACCTACTTGCTTAGCTCAAAATCGCAAACTAAACAGAGATGATGCTCGACGTCAAAATTGTCCAAGTTCGATTATGAATAAAGTCTGTGTTAATGGTGTAACTTTGGCCCATGTTTTAGCATCATAAATGGACTATATGTTAATACCAAGAGAGGTATTAAAAAGGGCCCAAAGACAATACAAATCACTTAGCAAATTGGGCACAAACCTAAGTAAGTCAAAGCTGAAAATTTGGCAGCCCAAGTCCATCAAGTTGGTGCTCCAAAAAGGGCCAACATTGAGGGTCAAGCTGGTGGGTAAGCTACTTGATTATGTGTGGTCTATGTTGTTAAAGAAGTCAAGAGAGAATTGGCATAATATCCCTGTATAAAGGGCTCCAAAGCTGCTCCAAACGACTTCTTTAGGGTTCTAAAGGAGCCTCTACACCTTGAAGGCAAAGGTAAGTACTTATAGTTGTGTGTTTAGTATAATTTTATAATGAAAAACACGAAATAGATGCTAGCGACGCTGCTAAAATTTATTGGACAGGTTCTGTGCTGAAAGTTGCTGCACCTTTTCCTTTTGTTTTGGTGATTTCTCTATTGTTTGTGAGTTTTATTATAAAGGAAACTTGGTGTTCTTAGCATGGGTTCAGTTATAAGCATCACCGTAAGGCTGCTGGCCTTATTTTGGTTTCATTTAACAAGCACGTTTTACCGAGTTATCTTAAGTGTTATGTTGATTGGAGTTTGCGGGCTGCTGTATGTAAAGATATTAGCTCACGTCCTTCATGAATTCTTAAGTGTTGTTGTAAGACTATTTTGGGTTTGTTTATATGTGTAAAGTTTGCGGGAACAGTTGGTTAAATTTGGAACCGATTTGGAATTGTAAGGTCGAAAGGTAGCGAGGAAAGGTAACGTTATGCTGTTCGTTTTTAGATTGCATGAAATTGTGATGTGTTGTGCTTCGTGGGCTATTGTAAGACTATTATGGACTTAAAATAGGATGTACATGATGTGTACATACTAATATGTATTAGAAAATACGATTAGGAGAGGAAAGGTTAAAGTAATACGCTTGGGTTTATAAACACCCGCTTTCTGCCCATGTACTATTTTCTTATGTGATTGAGATACCAAGATGTGTATATTGGCTATTAAAGTTAGTTTTATCCGCTACTCTGTTGTAGATAAGTGTTTAGAGGAAGGGAAGGTTATCTCGAGGTAGTAACAAGGTCATACAACAAAGTATGTAAGGTTATTTGATTTTGTATCATTTGGCATGCAACATAGATCCTTCCTTGGCACATGAAGGCACTTATCAACTCCGACATTACTATTAACTGTGTCTCCATACTTTGACATGTTCATATGATTCCATACGTAGTCACTTTCAGTCTAGTTACCTACATGAATACCAAGATATATGTGTTCTTTTTTGCCAAATAAAGTTCACGAGGTGTTTCATTTCATGTGCATTTTATTATTTGTGTAACGTACTCTTTTTCCATTATCATATTGTCTTGTATAATTATCTATGTGTCACATGCTACATATACAGTCTTACAGCTCTAATATTATGGCCACCAAAAGAATCATCTCAAAGGTAATTGAAAGATAAAGTATACAAGGGACGATGCTATCAAAAGGGGGTAGCCTGAAAGGTTGAGTATAACCTAGCCAGGGATAAACCCGATAAAGTTTCACCACTGATCAGTTGGTTATTCGTTTTATAGCTGTGCAAAGGTTGAGTATAACCTAGCCAGGGACAAACCTGATAAATTTTCACCACTGATCAGTTGGTTATTCGTTTTATAGCTGTGCACGGATGATACAGTGAAGGTAAAGTAATATAAAGGATGTAAAGTACATGATTCTACAGTCTAACTAAAGGTGGTCCACAAACTTACACTAGTGCATGGGTTCATCTGAGTTATTACTTTACGTACAGCATATCCTGTATTACATACTCAGTACATTATCTCATACTGACGTCCCTTGCGGGGGACCTGCATTTTATGCTGCAGGTACAGGTGCGAGTAGATCTCCCTAGTAGGAGTACAGGATATTCAGCCGCTGTCACCAAGCTCCAGGTTGTTTCGGGGCTTTATATATGTCTAAATCTTATGTCTATATTGTATAGTTAGTTGAGGCAGGGCCAGTCCTGACCCTTAGCAAATGTTTTTCTCTATTTAGAGGCTTTACAGACTAGGTAAAGTAAAAGTGAAGTCATGTCTCGTTCTTTAGACACCGAGGCCCCAACGGCCTAGTCATATGCATTTCCTTTTGGCTTATTATCACTATTTATCTATTTTAAGACATGATAACGGTAGAAAACCCTCATAATACGTATAGTAAGTGCATATTTATAGGTTAGTTCTCCTGGGACTTATCGGCAACGGGTGCCAGTCTGCCCTAACAGGACTTGGGGCGTGACAGAAGTAGTATCAGAGTGGGTCGTCCTAGGGAGTCTACAAAGCCTTGTCTATGTAGAATCTTATTTATCGATGTGTTTCCTGAAGAACTCCCAAGTTTACCTCCTGAACGAGAAATAGATTTTGGTATTGACTCACTCTCAGGCACCCAACCAATTTATATACCTCTGTATGGAATGGCTTTGGCAGAATTACGTGAATTAAAAAAGCAGTTAAAAGACTTATTGGATAAGGGTTTCATAAGACCTAGTGTGTCTCCCTAGGGTGCACCAGTGTTGTTTGTACGCAAAAAGGATGGCACTTTGAGAATGTGTATCGATTATCGATATTTGAACAAGGTGACCATTAAGAATAAATATCCCCTCCCTAGGATTAATGATTTGTTTGATCAGTTACAGCGTGCCAAATGCTTTTCAAAAATTGAATTAAGATCAAGTTATCACCAAGTGAGGGCCAAGGAGCAGGATATACCCAAGACAGCTTTCAGAACACGCTATGGTCATTTTGAATTCCTTGTTATGTCATTTGGGCTAACGAATATACCAGCAGTTTTTATGGATCTGATGAATAGGGTATTCAAGGCATTCTTGGATGTATTTGTGATAGTATTTATAGATGACATTTTGGTATATTCAAGATCAGAAGAGGACTATGTAGACCACTTGCGATAGGTGTTACAGGTTCTTCGTGATCGACAGTTGTATGCCATATTTTCTAAATATGAATTTTAGCTGAAGTCAGTAGCATTCTTGCGTCATATTGTGTTTGATGAGGGAATAATGGTTGATTCATAAAAGATAGAAGCTATGAAAGATTGGCCAAGGCCAACAATACCCACGGAAGTTTGGAGTTTTCTAGGCTTGGCAGGCTATTACAGGAGATTTGTTCAAGGGTTTTCTTCTAGATCTACACCTCTGACAAAGCTGACACATAATGCAACCAAGTTCCAATGGAATGATGCATGTGAAAGGAGCTTCCAGGAGCTG
>JAABOM020060935.1:0-11441 GCA_011800125.2 Solanum clarkiae
CTTTGATCTTATGATATGTATTAAGACTCTCTTTCCTTTATTGTATACTTATGAGTATGAGGGTGAACCCGGTTGCTTGTCTTGGCCCCCGCTCCTATCTATGTAGTAGAGGTACTATTGGACAAATTATGCAATTATGTTATGGGCCTTGACTCTCTTGATTTAATGATGTCTCATGTTATGAAAAGTTTTCCCTTAGCCCTTTTGCCCTTATTTTTACTCCTATTAATGCTATTTAATGCTTCCGTGGCCAAGGATGTGTAATGATATGTAAAGAGGCTTGTTTGGGTCCCCCTTGAGTTCCCTATTCGTCGTGTCGCGTCTAGGACCTAGACTTGGGTTGTGACAAAGTCCAAGATTACAAAGTCTGCTGCTAGAATGAATTTTTCCACATTCACCAATACATCATGCAGAATTTTAACTGGTCTTTTAATGGAGCAGTCAGCCATGATTAACCGCATCGTTGTTGGTGAAGGGGTCTCCAGCCCTAATTCTTCAAATATAGACAAGGGCATGAGATTTATAATGTGCCTAAATGACATAGCACTTTGTTGAACTTGCACGTTCCAATGGTGCAAGGAATTGTGAATGCACTAGTATGCTCTTTCTTAGAAACCAAGTCTTTTGTCAAGATAGCACTGCAATTAAGAGATACTTCGATCGTTTCACACTCTAGGGTCTGTTTCTTGGACACCAACTCCTTCATAAACTTCGTGCACCCTGGCATTTTAGCTATATCCTTAGCTAATGGTACATTGATTGACAGTATTTGAATATAGAAATGAATTTTTGAAATTTGGTATCCTCCTCTTTTTTCTTCAATCTTTGAGGGAATGGAGGATCGATCTTAACTTGTGGAACCTTCAACTTCATTTCTAAATTTTCGTTCTTGGGGGATGCCCTTTTAACATTTATTATGCCACCCCCAACTTTTTCTTTCTCATTAATCTAAGGACTGCCAGGAGTCTCATCACCTTCATGCACAACAAAATCTCATCATCATTGGCACTCACGGCACCTTTATCTTCCTCCACTTCTTTCTCACCTTATTCAACCATATGTGTAGGCCTAATACCTTCTACATCTTTTCCACTACGGGTCATGATAACCAAACATTACTACTCCATACTCTTTAGGTTGTAAACTGTGTCACTTGGAAATCCCCCCCTTTGGCCTTTGATTGAGATGGGCTGAAATATTATCAAGTTGAGTCTCCAAGTGCTTAATGGAAGCTAAGTGTGAAGTCACAGTTTGACTCGGCCGTGAGAAATTAGATTTCATCTCCTTTAAAACTTTGTCAAAGGCCTCAACATATTGTTTAAAATTCAGGTTAACGTTTTTGCAGCTCAGAAATTCTTGGGAATCAACATAAGATCAACAACTTTCACCCTATCATGGGGTGGAATGTACCTACTCTAGCTCCATCATAACCTATCCAACTTCTTAGTTGAGGTTGATCTATCCAAGCTCTATCTCACCATCTAGCTCCATTGTTCCAACCTTGATTCTTGTGTGGCCAGTGAAAAGTTGCTAGAGAACCCATTATCTGATTACCTATATAATGTACCTTTTCACTATATTCTTCTTCATATGATACATTACCATGCAACACATCACCAGCAGCAGGTACATCGTTAACACTCTTCGGTTTCCTCCCATTATGTGCTTAGTCCAGATATCCAGCTGAGTCAATATTTTAGCCATGTTTTAGTCTCTCTCTTCATCTTTAGTAGGTTGTTCTTTGGGTGGACCCCTGTGAGTAGAAGATACAAGGTCATCTTTTGTACACCAATCCTGATTGATCTTGGTCAGGTCATCCAATAGCTTACGAGAAGTCGCAAAAAATTTTTTCTTGATTCCACCTCGTACCAACTAGTTAGCCACAACTTTGTTGGCAGCATCATGACTCACGTAAAAATATTGCAATAATAGGTGGTTTAAGACTCCATGATTCGGGCATTGAAGCAAAAGTTTCTAGAACTTCAGCCATGTCTCATGTAATGGCTCACTATCAACTCTTTTAAAGTTCTCAATTCTTCTTCTCAATTTAATCATCTTTCGAAGGAGGGACAAACCTTTTGAGAAATGCATCTTGAAGTTCCTTCCACGAAGTGATTGAGTCTTGAGGAAGCTCGGATAGCCACCTCATAGCTTCTCCAGTGATAGAGAATGGAAAGAGCCTCAACCTGATGTCTTCTTAAGCAACCCCAAAAATTGAAAGGAAAACAGAAGTCAATAAAATTCTGAAGATGCTCATGGGGATCCTCATGGGCTTGCTCTTTAAATATCCCCTTAAGTTGAAGGAGTTGTAATGTGATGCTTGTGACATGGTACACATCACCTCCTACCAATGGGGGTAATTGGATTTCTCTGGTACTCCCTACTTGATCCTGGTTGGCATCTTGAAAGTCATTCATTTTTCAGATGTCATCACCATGGGCACTCTCTTCATCCTCCATCTTAACACCCATTTTCACAACAGCAAAAACAACATAAAAGTAATAAAGAAACTCTAACTACAAGAACTAAATTCAACTAAAACTTTGATAAAAAAAAATAGCACCATTACACAATAATGGTGCCATTTTTGATGACTTTCAAACCTACTACTCAAATGGAAGCAGGGATGATTATTATCAGCATATTAACCACACAAAAGAGTTGGGGTCAAATCCCACAGGGAATGATGGTTCAAGAGGCAAAGTAACTCACTGAACTAGGCAATTATAAGTTCAAATTGGGGGTTAAAATAAATAAAATCTAGATTCAGTAATGTCACCCAAACTACACCTCATTTTGAAGGTGTAAGTGGTCATTGTCAAAATATACAACCTAACAAAGGTTAGGGTTAGACCCATAGGGTATATGGTCTAGACCTAGAGTAATTGCCAGCAGTCCAACAAATTAACCTACTTATCTTCCGAAAGGAGGAATTTTGTAATTGCAGTAAGTACACCAAAACTAGAAGCAAGCATTATGAAATCAGTGAGAGAAGTAACTAGGGTACTGTATTCCCCATGAATTCCTAACTTAGTAGCACAGATAATCATTATCTTTTCTAGTCTGTAGCATGCAAAACTGGTAAGTTAAGTTTACCTAACATTTTGATCTAGGTGGGAGGTAAATTTCACTATGTGATTTGACCCATCCTCGCAGTGTGGCATCACTAACCCTTACCTTTTGTTCCAGTACGACTGTCTCTTAATCCAGTTAGGTTGATTAGACGAGAGGGATAACATTGAATCCTGTTAATTAATCTCTTTTTCTATTCACTATTACCTTGATCCAGTCAATACCTTGATCTAGTCAGTAAGAATAACGCGAGTTTTAACATTGGAAACCATTAAAAAGTATTCATAACAAAGAGAATTAATTAATATATGCATGCACACTTTCCAAGAATTATGGATTATCCAATTTTACCCTGTTAGTTCTTCATGGTACCCACAACTCTAGTTGTGCATATAGCTTAGCATACTCATTGTAGGTGAAAGAATCACATTATGGAATAGCATAATTAAACACTTATAATGATGAATTTAAGAACAAGAAATTCAAAGTTCTCGACAAGAAATCACAATATAATAATCTTAGTGTAAAAATCACAAAATATGCGTTCTCCAAGTGTTTTTGTCCAATCTCATGTGTCTCCTTCTTAAAAAGAAATAAAAAAACCTATTTATAATAAGTAAATACAAATCCAAAATGGAATAGAAAAACTGGATTCGGCAGTTTCTATGGATGAGGTTATCGGTTATATGAGAAACCACGACTTGTACCTAGGCTTCGTCCTCTGCAATTTCCAAAATCAGAATACAACTTCGCGAGACATTATGGGTTGTCTTCTGAATTACAACCCATAGAGGGTTTTGTCTGCTAACTTTTCTGAAACTCTTCAAAATCTTATCCTCTAGGCACGACCCTATCCACGATTCGTGAATAAAACTATGCATCATCTAACAGTTCATGGATGCAATATCTGAAACTTGTCCTTTCACTGGATATGACTCACAAAACCAACCTATGTCTGGTGGAGTGAACCACAGCCCTTAGAGTTGTTTAGAACTCCTCAAAAGCTTCAATTCTACAGAACTTTACCCAAATTCAAATCGAATCAGGTAATCCTGCAAAATAAACATAAAAATGTATCAAACCCACTAACATCGCTTTGAGAACACATAAAATTCCAATTTTAAAGCATCTATAGTGTTGTATTTTTGCAGCACATCAACACCCTTAACTTAAAATTATTATTTGTTCTCAAACGACAGACTTATCTATTTAAGCAGTATAATAACACATTGACCACAATCTAATGGCATTGATCATCTCTAAATCAATCACAGATACCTAAGCTAACATATCAGTGCATATCAAATAGTCACCAAACAAACTAATGCAGATCAATATGTTTGACAGAAAAACTATGATAGGTAAGGTTACAATAGATAAGCCACAATCACATGAATCAACGGTGTAGCTCAAGTTCCCTCACCAAAAAGAGTCTTATATCTTACTAAAGATAGTATTTTCATATGCGAAGTTTGAGGCTAACAAAGTCACTCACATTCACAATATATATTTAAACATTATGCTCAATACCATATGCTTGCCCCTATACTCACAACTATGACCTTCAACTACTTGGACTATGATCACTATAGGACTTTCTTGGCTGGTAACGTAGGCTTAAGGGCTACACTATGATGTTTTAGAAACATATTTGTAACACCCCATATCTTATAATACTAGTTCTATGCAAATGAAACATGATATGGCTTTTCAAATTAGCGCCAATTTTTAAAAGAATCTCAAATTAGAGGGCGATATGTATGTCTAACCCTGAAGAGGGTCGATTGTAAATAAGTTTTATGTCAAATTCAGGAGATCACGACACTAAACAAAGTGAGAGAATTGAGGTGCGTGTAGGACTTAAGAAGATAGCAGGTGAGTCACCTACTTTCTTAGCTTAAATTGCTAGCTAAACGGAGATGAGGACCGATGTCGAATTTGTCCAAGTCTGATTATGAATAAAGTCCGCGCTAGGCATGTAACTTTAGCATACATTTTAGCATCACAAATGAATATATTTCCATCCCAACAAGGATATCAAAAGGTCCCAAGTACATCACAACCCACTTGACTAATTGGGCCCAAAATAAATGAAGAGGAATTAGGAAAATGGGTAGCCAAGGCCCATCAACTTTGAGACCCATTTAGGCCCAAGTGTGAGGGCCAAGCTGCTGCATCATTAGACTCTTAGGATGTACTAATATTTGGTCAAAAATTCAAGAGAAAGTCGGCCAAAGAGACTCTTTAAAAAGGGCTCAAAAAAGCCCCTTAAGTCATTTCACTTGAAACAATTTTTTAGCTTTCCTAAAGACTCTTTTTCTCTCTTTACTTCACCTCAAGAACCCTCTAGGATTCTTGAAGGAAACCTGAATCTTGAAGGCTAACTTAAGTGGAAATATCCATGTATCTTTTATACTTATCCCATGACAAACAAGAAATATACGCTAGTTATGCTTGCTGAAATTGTTGGACAGCATGTGTTCCAAAAGTTGTTGTACATTTTTCTTATTTATTTGGAAGCTTTTCTCTTTTTGGTTGGATAGATTATAAAGGTATGCTTCTTTTATTAATTATTATTAGTTCTATAATGATGTATAAAGGATGTTGCACCATTTTTACAGTCCGTGAAAGTGAGTTCTTATGTAATATCGTAATTATGCTCGTAATAGGAACATGTGGGCTGATTGATTGAGGACTATGGTCTCATGTTCTCTACCTATTTTGAGGACTGTTTTTGAACTATTTTATGACTAGTTTAATGTCTATAAATTGTGGAGACTATTTGGTTAAAGTTGGAATAGGTTTGGAATTGTCGATGTCAAAATGTAGCGAAGGGGTATAACAATATACTGCCCATTTTTATGTTATGTAGAATGTTATGTGTTTTGCTTAGTGGGCTTTTGTAGGACTATTATGGCACTAAAACAAGCTACACATGATATGTATATGAGAATGTGTATTAGAAAATACGATTAGGGCGGAAAGGTTGAAAGAATACGCTCAGGTTTACAATTATACGCTTGCTGCCCATATGTTGTCTTTTTATGAGATTGGGTTGCTATGATGTATCTATTGGTTGTTAATGATAGTTTTATCACCTATTATGTTTTAGATAAATATTTGTAGGAATGGAAAGTTATCTCGAGGTAATACCGAGGTCGTACAACGAGGTATGTAAGCCTACTCGATTTCGTATTACTTGGCATTAAACCTAGATTCTTCCTTGGTACATAGAGGCTCTTATCTACTTCAACATAACAAACAGCCATGTCTCCACTCTTTCACATGTTCATATGCTCTCATACATAGTCACTTGCAAACCAGCATACATATTTGGATACCAAGATACACGAGTTCGTTCTACTAAACAAAGTTCATGTGTTGTTCTACCTCCTATGTATTTCATTATTTGTGCAGCCTACTCCTTTCATTATGGTGTGGTCTTTGTGATTATTTACATGTCATATGTTGTATTTACAGTCCTCCAGTTCCAATATTATGACCACCATAAGAAGCATCTCAAAAGTAATTAAAAGATAAAGTATATTGCTTATTGATGGGTGGTAACCCGAGGGGTGAAAGAATCACCTAGCCAGGTTCGATCCTATCACAGTGGTGGTAGCCTAAGGGGTTAAACGAAAAGTCTATCCAGGGCCATTCTCGATATAGATTTACCACTGATCAGTTGGTCATTTCTATTACATGATGTGCACAGATTATACAGTAAAGTTAAAGTAATAAAAAGGACATAAAGTACATGATACCACAGTTTGATTAAGGGTGGTCTCTTATCCTTACACCAATGCATAGTTTCATTTGAGTTGTTACTTCATATACAGTATTTCCTGCCTTTCATATTCAGTCATTATCCCGTATTGATGTCCCTTACGGGGGACCTACATTTCATGCTGCAGGTACAGGTGCTAGCAGATCTCCCTAGTAGGAGTATAGGATATCCATCTGATGTTACCAAGCTCCAGGTTGCTTCGGAGCTTTGTGTGTCTAGAACTTATATTTTTGTATTATATAGTTAGCCGAGGCAGGGGCTTTCCCGACCCTTATTAGATACTCTTCCTTATCTATAGACTTTGTAGACAATGTAAATTAAAGTGTGGTCATAGCTCGTGTTTTAGGCACTGTGGCCCCAACGACCTAGCCATATGCATTTCCTTTGGCTTGTTATTACTGTTTACTTTCTTAAAGGCATGTTGAATGTGAAAATCCCTTATAATATGTATAGAAAGCGAATAGATACAGGTTGGTTCTCCCAGGCCTTATCGGCAATGGGTGCCAGTCCACCTTAATAGGATTTTGAGCGTGAAAGAAGTGGTATCAGAGAGGGTCATCCTAGGGAGTCTACAAATTTGTCTATGTAGAGTCTTGTTTATCGATGTATTGTGCACCACATTTATAAGCAGGAGGCTATGTGGAATTTAGAAGTTGTTACTTTTCTTTTATTCTTTAGATCATTCCATTGAGCTAAGTGTAATAGGTGGATTGCGTGTAACCCCTAAATTGTTTTGTATAGCAAGTATGCCAGAAACCGGGAAGAACAAAGGTAAAGGGAAGGGAATAGAAGTGGTGTTTGGTATACCTAGTCAGGTGAGATCATGAAATGAGGCTCAAGATGAGTCTCTGTCACAAACATCTCCAACTCCTTCAGCTCCTGATGAACCTTAAAGTAGTGAAATTTCCCCAGAACCACCTATCGATGCTATCATATAAGATCTGAGAAATGCAGTCCAACTATTGACCTGTATAGTTGCTGGCCAAAGTCAAAGGCAGGAAGGTCCAGTCATAGGTACAGGTGGTGCGAATAGTGCAGCTGGCATAAGGATACGTTATTTCCTTAATTTGGACCCTCCATCCTTCACTGGGTCAGATCCTAATGAAGATCCCCAAGACTTTATTGATCAGATTCAGCGTACTTTAGATGTTATGCATGTGAGTGGTACAGAAGTTGTCGAGTTAGTGACGTATAGGTTGAAGGGTGTGGCTATAATGTGGTATGAAGCTTGGAAGCAATCTAAGGGTATAGATGCACCCCCTACTACCTGGAAGGAGTTCAAAGAGGCATTTCTTGACTATTATTTGCCATTAGAGATCCAAGAGAATCGTGCAAATCAGTTCTTGAATCTCCACCAAGGGAATATGAGCGTGAGGAAGTATAGCCTTCAATTTAATTCCCTGGCCAGGTATGCTCCTAATGTAGTTGCTACTATGGCAGATAGAGTTCATCAATATAGGGATAGATTGGATACGTATCTGGTCAGAGACTGTACCATTTCTTCCTTGAACAAAGATGTGGATATAGAGAGAATGCAAGATTTTGCACATAAATTGGAGAATCAGAGGTAAAGAAGAAGTAAACAAGAGTTAGAAAGGGCGCAGTCCAAGAGGGATAGGTCTACAGGGCAGTTTACACCACCCCAAGGTGAGCTTAGGCCTCAGTTTTTTAATAGACCAACTAGGCCGTCATCCTCCTACTGTGCAGCCAGTGCTCCATCACAACTTCAGGGGTCTAGAATCTGTTTGATCCAAGAAGTAAAAGGAAAGGTGCCTGGATAGCGGCATATTTGCCAGGCCAGCAAATGACCCCTATGCAGCCTTATAAACAGTGTGGAAGGTGTCATTCAGGTATACATTGTGTTGGTACAGACACTTGTTATTGGTGTGGTGCGTCAGGGCATATGATGAGAGATTGCCCGAGAAGACATATGGGTGATGTAGCACAATCTACTGGGTTAGCTGTTGCATCATCATCGTCAGTTCCTCCATTAGGTAGTTGTCAACAAGCACCTATGGGTCATGGTAGAGGTGTTAGAGGGGTGGCTATCTCTAGGTGAGTCCAGAATCGCACTTATGCTCTGGAGAGTCGGCAAAATTTGGAAGCTTCACCTGATGTGGTCACAGGTATATTTTCCATCTTTTCACATAATGTATATGCATTAATTGATCCTGGTTCTATATTATCATATATTACCCCACTAGTTGTTGGAAAGCTTAATAGAACACCCAAATTATTGAACAAACCATTTGAAGTGTCCACACCAACTGGTGAATCTATTATGTCTAAAAGGATTTATTATGACTGTTTAGTAACTATTTGTGTTTGTGACACATTGGCTGACCTTATTGAGCTAGAAATGGTGGAATTCGATGTTATAATGGGTATAAATTTATTAGCTTCTTACTATGCCACCGTAGATTGTCGAACTAAGAGAGTATGCTTCCACTTTCTAAATGAGGCAGTTCTTGAATGGGAAGGCAATGTTGGGGTACCAAAGGGAAAGTTTATCTCTTATTTTAAGGCTAGAAAGATGATATCCAAAGGGTGTATATGTCATTTAGTTAGAGTGAGGCATATGGAGGTAGAATCACAAACTCTTCAATCAGTTCCAGCAGTGAATAGATATGTTCCCTGAAGAACTTCCAGTCTTGCCTCCAGAACGAGAAATAGATTTTGGTATTGACTTACTTCCAGGCACTCAACCTATTTCCATCCCTCTGTATAGAATGACTCCAGTAGAATTGCGTAAATTAAAAGAGCAGTTATAAGACTTATTGGATAACGGTTTTATAAGACCTAGTGTGTCCCCTTGGGGTGCACCAGTGTTATTTGTATGCAAAAAGGATGGCACCTTGAGAATGTGTATCGACTATTGACAATTGAATAGGGTGACAATTAAGAATAAATACCCTCCCCAGGATTGACTATTTATTTGATCAGTTACACGGTGTCAAATGCTTTTCAAAAATTGATTTGAGATTAGGTTATCACCTAGTGAGGGTGAAGGAGAAAGATATACCTAAGAATGCATTCAGAACACGCTATGGTCACTTTGAATTTCTTGTTATGTCATTTGGGCTAATGAATGCACCAGCTATTTTTATGGATCTGATGAATAGGGTATTTAAGCTATTCTTGGATGTGTTTGCGATAGTATTTATAGATGACATTTTGGTATATTCAAGATAAGAAGAGGACCACGCAAATCACTTACGATAAGTGTTACAGGTTCTTCGTGATCAAAAGTTGTATGCCAAATTTTCTAAATGTGAATTTTGGCTAAAATCAGTGACATTCTTGGGTCATATTATGTCTAATCAGGAAATAAGGGTTGATTCACAAAAGATAGAGGCTGCGAAATATTGGACGAGACCAATGACACCTACGGAAGTCCGGAGCTTCCTAGGGTTAGCAAGGTATTACAGAAGGTTCGTTACAGGTTTTTCTTCAATTTCTAACCAAGTTCCAATGAAATGATGCAATGTGAAAGGAGCTTCCAGGAGCTGAAAAAGAAGCTAATTTTTGCTCCTGTGCTAGTACTTCCAGAAGGCCCCGAGGGGTATGCAATGTATTGTGATGGTTCAGAAGTTAGCTTAGGGTGTGTACTGACACAATATGGTAGGGTAATTGCTTATGCATCTAGATAGCTACGGCCACATGATAAAAACTATCCAACATATGATCTTGAGCTAGCATGGTTGTGTTTGCTCTAAAAATATGGTGCCACTATTTGTATGGGGTTCACATTGACATATACACTGATCATAAGAGCCTGCAATACATCTTTAAGCAGAAGGACCTAAACTTAAGACAACAGAGAAGGCTAGAGCTAATAAAGGATTATGACGTTGATATACTTTACCACACGGGGAAAGCAAATGTGGTAGTTGATGCTCTGAATAATAAGGAAATCATGAATACTGGTGACCAGGCCATGGTAAGTCAAGAATTGGCTAAGGATCTACAACGACTAGATAGTTTGGGAGTTCGCCTTCTTGAGACTTCAAAGGAAGGGGTTGTTGTGCATGATGTTGTGGACTCTTCATTGGTAATGGAGGTGAAAGAAAAATAGTTCGTGGATCCTGTTCTATGACAGCTTAAGGAAAAAGTGAGTCAGGGTACGATAAAGGGCTTTGACCTTACACAAAATGGAGTACTTTACTGCCAAAATAGATTATGTGTGCCTAATATTAATGGATTAAGAAGGAGGATAATGAAGGAAGCCCATCATTCCCAATATTCCATACATCTGGATTAACTAAGATGTATCATGACCTGAAGAGAATGTTTTGGTAGGGAGGCATGAAAAAGGACCTTGCAGAATTTATGGCTCAATGTCCAAATTACCAACAAGTGAAAGTAGAACACCAAAGCCAGGAGGTTATATGCAGTGTATAAAGCTTCTAACCTGGAAGTGGGATATGATCAATATGGATTTTGTTACCAGGTTGCCTCGCTCATTTTAGAAGTTTGACTCCATACAGGTAATAGTTGACCGACTCACAAAGTCAGCTCATTTCTTGCCAGTCAGGAGTGATTATACAGCTAAAGAGTATGCCAACCTATACCTCAAAGAGAT
>JAABOM020060936.1:0-11440 GCA_011800125.2 Solanum clarkiae
TATATATGATATTATCTCTATCGTGTTGAGGATGACCAAGGCTAGCTCGGAATGTTGAATGCCCGAGTAACCTTGTAGAGGGGTTGGTACCTCAATTGCCTAGCTCGGGGGGTTGTAGGCCCGGGTAACCTTGTGGGGGGTTGTTACCCTATCAACCTTGTTGGGGGATTTGTACTACATCAACCACATGTAGGGGTTTTTACCTCATGCGCCTCTCCAAGGAGGTGGTAGGCCTTAGATTGCACTAAGAATGGTCAATCCTTACACTCGTATTATGTTCTATATAAGTAGGTTTTGCTTCAAGAATTATTCATACATATCATGTTCTTAGTATGCTATTCATTGCTTATGATTATGCATTTTGTCTATGATGCCTATCTCTTGTTGCATTGCACCCTCATACTTAGTATATTCAAATGTACTAACGCATACTCTATACCTACATGATATCACCCTGTAGGAACCGGAGCTCTTATTGATTCTCCTTGTAGCTAGAAGGATTATTAAAGTTAGCTTATGGTGAGTCCTTAAGTTCGGGGATGATATCTACCTTTTCTCAAGCTTGTGTTTAGATTATATCTTGTATGTTTGGATTACCTATTACCATTATTATGAGGCTGATCCCGATTGCTTGTCTTTGCCCCAGTAAGTATCTATGTATAGTCCTATTTTTTCTAAGTATTGCGCCCATGTATTCCCAAACGTGTTTTTATCAATACTTAGCCAAATTTTACCCTCATATCCCCCAAAACATTTCCCAACACTCTCTAAAATAGAGCCATATTTTCACTCTAAAATTCAAGACTCAAAACCCTCATCTGGAACTAAGGATTCTCTTCAAGCTTCAAGCCTGCATCTTAAATCTTTACCAAGAACTTCTCCAAAGCTAAGGTACGTGGTGTTGAACCATTTATCCTTTCACCTATGGTACCTCATTCTCCTTTTTACTAATATTGCATGATTTAAATTTGATTTTATATGTGGGTCATGTATATTAAGAAATTTACTGCATAGTAATTTAGTTCATGAAAGTATGATTGTTTTATCATGTTTTGAGCTCTAAATCATGGATCTAATATTGGATTTGATGCGAACGTCTTGGGGTTGTTGCAAGATGTTGATGGATAGTTTTACAATAGATTTTCTTGCATGTTTTCATCTCTAAATTGCATAGTCTTTTACCCCATTACACCCTCCAAGTGTTTGGTAAAATGTCCAGCTAGGGTTTCTTGTGGAATTGAAGGTCCAAAGCTAAAGATATGATATGAATGACTATATGATGATAAAATGAGCTCATGTACATAATGAATTCTATATGGAGTATTGTATGAAATCATTCCCAACCCGGAAGCCTAGTTGAGGGATCAATATCTCAACCACTAGGGTGATAGGTGCTATCATCACTAACATAGTTGAGGGGTTAATATCTCAACTACTAGGCTGTTGGGTTCTGTCATCACTATCCTTGATGAGGGGTTAATACCTCATACACTAGGGTGATGGTTACTGTCATCACTAACCTTGATGAAGGGTTAATACCTCACACACAAGGGTGAAGGGTGCTATCATCACTTACCTTGTTAAGGGGTTTGTACCTGACAGTAGGGTGATGGGTGCTATCATCACGAACCCACGAAGGGGTTTATGCTTTTAAAATCTAGCTTAGTTTATTCTTCACATATGATATCTTATATGAGCATGAGTTATTCAAGCATAATTTACTCTAGCATTGATCATACATGTCATCTTGTTATAATATGCCTATTGCCTATTGTTATGCATCTTGATTATGATGTCTATTTCTTGTTGCATTGCATCCCACATACCTAGTACATTGAAATGTACTAACGCATACTCTTGCCTACATGATATCACCATGTAGGAACCGAAGCCCAAGTTGATCATCTTCCTCCTCCACGTGTCTAGTTTGTGCCATTTCAAGCTAGTTGGTGAGTCCGGCATTTTGAAGACCTTGTCTATGTTTTCTTCTTCCTTTGTATTAAGACAATCTATTTTATGTCCTATTTTGACTATGAGTGTGAGTCTGGGTAGTTTTTCTTGGCCCCCACTGTATCTATGTATTTAGAGGTGTTTGTTTGATAAATTATGTATCTATGGTATGAGCTATGACACTTTGTCTTTTAATGATGATATTTTGCAAGATATCCCTTAATCCCTTTGCCCTTCATGCTTACTTTATGTCTTTTATATGCTTCCGTGACTAAGGATGTATAGGACAAGTTAAGAGGATTGATTGGGGTTCCTCCACGTTCTCCATTTGTCGTGTCATGTCTAGGCCCTAGGCTTGGATCTTGACAAACTTGGTATCAGAACATTAGGTTGATAGATCCTCAGAATCAAACACACCACTTCGATTAGAGTCTTATTTATATTTGTGAAGCATGCCATGACTATGAATAGAAGACTATGGGGCGTTTTAGGAAATTTTTCCCTTCTTCATGTTCTAGGTCGTACTATAGAATTGTGGTGAGTTTTCCCCCCTAAGGATTGTTCTTTGCTATTGTAAATCATGTCGAAACCAAAAGGAAGACAATCCCAAGCTCCCAAGGAGCTACCTACCAATGGTGAGCTCCAGGATTCTCTCACTATGCTTGCCCATGTGGTGGCCAACCAAGTCCAACAAGGGGCCCAAGCCCCTCATGCTACTACCCCAGAAGATAAGGTAAGAGACTTCATGAGGATGAATCCTCTGGTTTTCCATGTGTCAAAGGTGGATGAAGATCCACAAGAGTTCATTGATGAGGTCTACAAAATCTTGAGTATCGTAGGTGTTGGGCCAAATGAAAGGTGGAGTTGGCGGCTTATCAACTCAAGCGGGTTACCCAAATTTTGTATTATTAATAGAAGGGTGAGAAGGGTAATTGCTATGTCGTTCTTTAGGAGGAATTCAAATTGGCCATCATTAATCGGTTCTTCCCTCTTGAGCTTAGGGAAGCAAAGTTGGTTGAGTTTATGAATTTGAAATAAGGTACTATAAGTGTGAGGAAGTATGCCCTCAAATTTAATCAACTTTAAAATTATGTTCCTTGCTTAGTGACCGATCCTGGATCAAGGATGAATAAATTTGTGATGGGGATCTCCAACTTGGTGAGTGAAGAATGATGGTCCACCTTGCTAATTGGTTACATGGACTTGTCTCGGTTAATGACATATACCAAGAAAATGGAGGACGAAAAATTGAGAAAGAGGAGAGGCCATGAGGCCAAAAGGGCCCTATTTGAGGGTAAGTTCCAAAAGTGTGTTAGATTTCATTAAGGCCAAAGGACTCCTCATGCTACTAATAGGGGGTTTGCCGATGGCTTTCCTAGGCCTTATGGTATTGGTGGTGTGGCTCCTAATGATTTGTGTCCCAGATTTGGAGAGGGTTATAAGGTCCCATGTTTGAAAGGTTCTCATGCATGTTATGACTGTGGTGAGCTTGGTCACAAAAAGATAGATTGTCCAAGATACCGTGGCAAAGTTCGGGGTGCAAATATTGTTCCATTTTGTAGAGGTAGTCATTAAGGTAGTGCTCCAAGGCACAATCGATTTTATGCTCTACATGGGAGGCAAGGGGTTAGTGAGGTCCCTGATGTTGTTATCGATATGTTGAAAATCTTTGATCTTGATGTATATGCTTTGATTGATCCGGTGCCACCGTTTCCTTTGTTACACCCTTTGTTACTAAAAAGTTACACATTGAGTTAGAGTTGTTGCATGATTCATACGAGGTGTCTACTCATATTGGTGCATTTATTGGTGCTAGGAGGGTGTATAGAAATTGCCAAGTTTGCATCTTGCATAAAATCCTACCTTGTGGTATCATTGAATTATATATGGTTGATTTCGATGTTATTCTTGCGATGGATTGGTTGCACGCATACTATGCTTCTATTGATTGTAGAACCCATAGAGTCAAGTTTCAATTCCCAAATGAATCCATCCTTGAGAGAAAAATTCATGATGTGGTGGTAAAGGGTAGGTATCTCATGCATTAAAGCCCATAAGTTGATTTCTAACGATGTTTGTATCATCTTGTGAGGGATAAAGATGTGGAGTCCAAAGTCCCCTCCATTGATTCGGTTCCGGTTGTAAGTGAGTTTCTCGATGTCTTCACTAATAACCTTCTCGGTGTCCCTCCAGAAAGGGAGATAGATTTTTGCATAGATCTCCTTCCCGACACCCAATCTATCTCCATTCCCCCTTAACATATGGCCCCAGCGGAGTTGAAGGTGCTAAAGGAACAATTGATAGATTTGTTGGAAAAATGATTTATTAGACCTAGTCAATCACCTTGGGGTGCACCGATGTTGTTTGTAAAGAAGAAAGATGGGTCACTTAGAATGTGCGTTGACTACAAACAACTCAATAAGGTCACTATAAAGAATAGATATCCTCTTCCAAGAATTGCTGAGTTGTTTGACCTATTGCAAGGGGCTAGCTTTTTCTCTAAGATTGATCTTCGGTCCAGGTACCATCAAGTGAGGGTGAGGGAGTGTGATATTCCCAAGACAGCCTTTCGGACTAGATATGGGCATTATGAATTTGTAGTGATGTTTTTTGGGTTGACTACTGCACCAACCATCTTCATGGACCTAATGAATAGGGTCTTTAAACACTATCTTGATTCCTTTGTTGTGGTCTTTATTGATGAAATTTTATCTGTTCACATAGTAAGGAGAAGAATATGGGCCATTTGAGGGTTGTGTTGCAATGATTGAGTGAGGAGAGATTGTATGCTAAACATGAAAAGTGTAACTTTTGGTTGAAGGAGGTTGAATTCTTGGGTCATGTGGTGTCAGGGGATGGTATTAAAGTGGATCCTAAAAAGACCCATGTGATTAGAAATTGGCCTAGGCAATTGACCCCATCTGATATCAAAAGTTTCTTGCTCCTTGCGGGTTACTATAGAAGGGTTCACGAATGGGTTCTCCTCCATTGCTTTCCCTATGACAAAATTGACTCCAAAGAAGGTTAAGTTTGTGTGTACTGATGAATGTGAGAAGATCTTCCAAACATTGAAAGATAGGCTTGTGTCCGCTCCTATATTATCGTTACCAGCTGGGCTTGAGGGTTTTGTTGTGTATTGTGATGCATCTAGATTTTGTTTGGGTTATGTGCTAATTCAAAATGGTAAGGTCATAGCGTATGCTTCTAGACAACTCAATGTGCATGAAAAGAACTACCCCACTCATGACCTTGAATTGGCCACTGTGGTGTTTGTATTGAAAATTTAGGGACATTATTTATATGGGGTTCATGTTGATGTCTTCACCGATCATAAAAGCGTCCAATATGTTTTCACACAAAAAGATCTCAACTTCAGATAAAGAAGGTGGCTAGAACTTCTTAAGAACTATGACATGAGTGTGTATTACAATCCAAGGTAAGGCAAATGTTGTTGCGGATTCTTCGAGTCAGGTGTCTATGACTAGCCTAGCTTATGTGGATGGTGGTGATAGGGAGATTGATAAGAAGGTGCATAAATTGGCTAGATTGGGGGTGAGGTTGGAAGATGTGGGTAAGAGTGTGGTTGTTGTTGATGGTTCTATATCTTCTTTGGTTGATGAGGTGATAGCAGAAAAAGATCTAGACTCCTCCTTGCTCGAATTGAAAGCCTTGGTGAAAGGAGGAAAAGTAGAGGTTTTCTCCCAAGGACAAGATGGTGCCCTTAGATATTAAGGTAGGTTGTGTGTGCTATGTGTTGATGGCTTGAGGGAGAGAATCCTTGATGAGACCGATAATTCCTCTTATTCTATTCACCCCGATTCCACAAAAATATACAGAGACTTGAGGGATATGTATTGGTGGGGAGGCATGAAGAGGGACATTGCCAAATTTGTTTCTGGTTTCCATAGTTGTCAACAAGTCAAAGTCGAATATCAAAGGTCGAGTGGCCTAACCCAAGATATAGAGATTCCTACTTGGAAGTGGGAGGTGATTAACATAGATTTTGTAGTTGGGTTCCCATAATTAGAAAATGTTTTAATTCAATATGGGTGGTGGTTGAAAGGATCATGAAATCAGTTCACTTTTTACTGATTAAGACTACATATAGGGCTGATGAGTATGCAAGGTTTTAAATCTATGATTTAGTGAGGTTGCATGGGGTTCCTTTATCCATTATATTAGAACGTGGTGCACAATTTACTTTATACTTTTGGAGATCGTTTCAAAGGGGTCTTGAGGACAATCAATAAACTTGAGGATATGCGTAGGTATTGTGTCTTGTAGCTTAAAGGTCATTGGGATGATCATCTTCCATTGATAAAGTTTGCCTACAACAACAACTATAACTTTAGCATTGGTATGGCTCCTTTTATGCCTCTTTATGAGAGGCATTATAGATCACTGGTGGAATGTTTTGAGGTCAGACAGATGGCTTTATTGGGGCTGGATCTGATTATGGAGGCTCTTGAGAAGGTTAAGATGATTAGGGGAAGATTGAGAATGGCCCAAAGTTGTCAAAAATCCTATGCCGATATAAGAAGAAGAGACCTAGAATTCCAAGTGGGTGATTAGGTTTATTTAAAGGTTTCTCTAATGAAAGGTGTAGTCCATTTTGGTAAAAAGGGGGAGTTGAGTCCAAGATATGTTGGTTTTTATGAGGTGATAAAGAGGGTTAGCAAGGTAGCTTATGAGTTGAAGTTGCCTAATGAAATGAATTTGGATCATCCGGTATTCCATGTTTCTATGTTGAGAAAGTGTGTGGGTGATCCTAATGCCATTGTATTTCCTAATGTTATGGGTGTTTTTGAGGATAACTTAACTTATTAGGAGGTTCCGTTTCAGTTCTTGGATAGGAAAGTTAAAAGATTGAGGAACAAAGAGGTGGCATCCGTTAAGGTCCTTTGGAGGAACAAACAAGTTGAAAGTGCATGATGTGAGGCTGAAGTAGACATACAAAAGTGGTATCCATATTTTTTCTAGTCCACTTAAGCCTAAGGTACTAATCCTAACTCTCGTATGTGATATCAAGTGTTACATTTCAGCCCCTATATCATTCATATGCATTCATGTTTAAGTTGGTAAACTTATGATGATTTTACACTTATGTTGGAAATTTGCAAATGGTGTTTTATATGTTATGTTGCATTCTTGTTGAGATTGATTTGTTCATGATCACTCTTGCCTTGTACATCTATTTTACATTTGGGGTTGAATGTTCCCAAGGGGGAGATATTGAAATGATCCCAAAAATTGCCTAAAAACGTGCTTCGGAATGCCCAGAATTTTAATTTCCATATATCTGAAAATCCATTTGTTATTTTAAAAATTCGACTTCATATTTATAATCAGGGGATCAAATTAGGTGAAAAAGGGTCTAACCTCAATTTAAGTGCAAAAGATAAGCAATTATAAAATTTTAAGTGACGATTTCCAGTGACCACTGCGCGTCCTTGGCGCGACGTGGCAGCGTTTCACTTTAGGGTCTTTTTTTTAAGTTCGTCCAAATTTTTCTAAGTGTTGATCCCAAGTTTTCCCAAACGTGTTTTTACCTATACTTATCCAAATTTCACCTACATATCTTCCAAAACATTTCTTAACACTCACAAAAACACTTAGCCATATTTTCACTCGAAAAGTCAAGACTCAAAACCCTCATCCGGAACTAAGGATTCTCTTCAAGCTTCAAGCCTCCATATTCAATCTTCACCAAGAACTTCTCCAAAGCTAAGATATGTGGTGTTGAACCATTGAATCATTTTATTAATAGTGGCTAAGCCTTCTTTTTACTAATATTGCATGATTTAAGGTTGATTTTACATGTGGATCTTGTATATTAAGAAATTTACTACACAATAATTTTAATTCATGAAAGTATGGTTGTTTTAGCAGGTTTTTAGCTCTAAATCTTGGATCTAATATTTGATTTGACGAGGTGATTTGATGTGAATATTTTGGGGGTGTTGCAAGATGTTGGGTTGCATGTTTTCATCTCTAAATGTCATGGTCTTTTACCCCCATTACACACCCCAAGTGTTTGATGAAATGTCCCGCTAGGATTTCTTGTGGAATTGAATGTCTATAGCTTAAGATATGATATGAATGACTATGTAATGATGAAATGAGCTTATGTACATGATGCATTCTATATGAAGTATTGTATTAGACAATTCCCAACCCGGGAGCCTAGTTGGGAGGTCAATATCTCAACCACTAGGGTGATGGGTGCTATCATAACTAACCTAGTTGAGGGGTTAATATCTCAACCAATATGGTGATGGGTGCTATCATCACTAACCTCGATGAGGGGTTAATACCTCACACATTAGGGTGATGGTTGGGATTAATACCTCACATACTAGGATGATGGGTGCTATCATCACTTACTTTGTTGAGGGGTTTGTACCTCGCACATTAGGGTGATGGGTGCTAACATCACTAAACTACCAAGGGGTTTATATTTTTTAAATCTTGCTTGGTCTATTCTTCACATATGATATCTTATAAGAGCATGAGTTATTTAAGCATGATTTACTTTAGCATTGATTATACATGCCATCTTGTTATAATATGCCTATAGCCTATTGTTATGCATTTTGATTATGATGTCTATTTCTTGTTGCATTGCTTCCCACATACCTAGTACATTCAAATGTACTAATGCATACTCTTGCAGACATGTTATCACCATGCAGGAACCGAAACCCAAGTTGATCATCTTCCTCCTCCACATGGCTAGTCGGTGCCATTTAAAGCTAGTTGGCGAGTGCTCCATTTTGGGGACCTTGGTCTATTTTTTCCTCTTACTTTGTATTAATACAATCTATTTTATGTCCTATTTTTACTATGAGGGTGAGCCGGTTACTTTGACTTGGGCCCCACTGTATCAATGTATTTAGAAGTGTTTGTTTGACAAGTTATGCATCTATGATGTGGGCTATGACTCTTTGTCTTTTAAATGATGTTGTTTTACAAGAAATCACTTACTCCCTATGCCCCTCATACTAACTTTATGACTTTTATATGCTTTCGCGACCAATGATGTGTAATGACAAGTTAAGATGCTTGATTGGGGTTCCTTCGGGTTCCCTATTTGCCGTGTCACGTCTAGGGCCTAGGCTTGGGTCATGAAGAATTCAGCTAATCCATATCGAGAATAACATAACAATCAAGCATATCAAGTTCTATTAGATCACATGGAATGATTTTACGCAGGACCAAAACAGGACAACCCTGATAGACTCTATGGGCTACAATATACTCACCCATGAGAGTATAAACTAAGTGTTACTTCTTTATGATTTTAGCACTCAAACAAAACTTAATAGACAACAATGGAGTGACAAAATATAAATTTGCACTGGGATCAAGTGAAGCATACACATCAGAATGAAAGACATTTAACATACCAGTCACCACATTGGGAGTCTCCTCTACCTTTTGCCTAACATACAGGCATAGAATTTATTGTTATAAGTAGCACCATCTTGTTGAGCCTTTGGTTGGCCTTAACAATCTAAATAAATTTGTCCTTGACCTTTCTTAGAAACATTATGAAAATCAACAATTTTGTGGCCAATCTTTTCACACCCAAAGCAAGCATCTGTATCTTTTAAGCATCTACCCGAGTGGTTATTACCACATTTGTCACACCTAGGATGTATGAACCTACCTTCACCTTGTCCCTTAAGAGGAGGCACTCTATCACTAGAATACCTTAGATTTGAACCTTTGCCTTGTTAGAATTGGCCATGGATACAACCACTCCTGGAGTTAGCGAACCAACCATTATATAGGCCCTCTTGGAATCCCTTATTCTCTTCTCCTTGAGCTTCTCCCCTTCAATCTACACAACATATGTCATGATCTTAGAAATATACATCTCTTGAAAAAAAGTAAAGCTTTGTAACATTCTATCACAACCAAGTCAGAAATCCCTATTAATTTGTGCATCTAGAATGGGGGTCAGCCACTAATGTGGGAGCATACTTGGAGAGCTTCGTAAACTTGAGGGCATATTGCCTGACTCTCATCTCACCTAGTTTTAGGTTGATAAATTCTGTCAATCCTCCCTGAGTTCAAGAGGGAAAAATGATCCAGGAAAGCTATCTTGAACTCATCCTAACAAACTCTATCCTCACCCACTCGTTTGGTCAATCATTGTGTATAACACACTTGGGCCACTCCACTCAAATGGTACATAGGTAACTTATATTTTTCTTTTGAAGATACCACGGAAATAGTCAACACTTTGAAAATCTCATAAATGAACTCCTAGGCATCCTCATCAGGCTTTGAACCACAAAACTTCGGAGGGCTCATTCAGATAAAGTCTCTTATCTTAGCAGCTGGAGTAGGTACACAGATAACAGGGTTAGCCTACGTAGCATTGTGGGTTACAACTTGAGACAACATGAAAAAAGCAGTCCATAACACATCTTAAGTAACTGGCTCACCCCTGGGCTTTTAAGGTGCTTTGCCCTCGTTAACATGGGCTTGTCGAGCTTGAAGATCACTTCTTTGAATAATCATCTGTAAGTGTATCAAGGAACATCTATCAAATTTTTGAAACCTCAAGACACATCCTATGATTCAACATGAATAATGAAAAAGTGAGACATTTCCTAAAATGGCTCAGAGCCTCCTACTAATCGGTGTAGTGCACTTCACACCCAGGAATAACACACTAATTGAGATGGACTTTTGGACTCCAAGGATTATTCCAAAATCATAGAGCTCTGATACCAAGCTTGTCATGACCCTAGACTATTGCTTAGATGTAACATGGTGAATGGGAACCCAAAAGTGCCCAAACCAGACTCATAGCAAACTTAAGCATATCATTAGTAAGGAAGAACAGAGTAAATATCATTAACTAAGACTAAGGGGTAGGGAAAGTATGACACACTCTATGGGGGTAAGGTATGGAATTGGCATCATATTTCTACAAGTAAGTATAAGGGAAAGAAGCATAGGACACACTCTATGGGAAGTAGGGACTTAGGACTTTCATCAGCTTTCGTTGCATCACACATAATAAAGCATGGGGAAGGACTTGGGGATACCCTTTATAGATCCATAGCATAACATGATTCTTACATATCATAGTGTCCACCAATGCCTGTAATAATAATGGGACGAGGGAAAAGAAATATCCCAGGCTCACTCTAAATATAAAGTATCATAAATGGCCGTAGTATACCGTAGGTAGATAGAAGGTAGGTATTGTCCTTGTAGTAAAGGACTCACTACAAGCAAACATCCACAATCAAATCTAGCAGTGAAGAGTTGGATGGAGAATGTTGTTGGTTCCATGGTTAGATCATGTAGGGAACAGTGTGCATTATTACATTTGAATGTTCTAAGTATTTGGGCATGCAATGCATGTGAGCATGATAACCTGAACTTTAACATTAAATAATAAGGGCACCCATACACACACTCTCTCTCTCTCACACACACAAATATATATATATATATATATATATATATA
>JAABOM020060937.1:0-11440 GCA_011800125.2 Solanum clarkiae
ACAAAAACAAAACTAAAAGTAAAATACAATAGAATCTAGAAATTAATACTTGAATTAACCAATAGTGAAATCAAGTCAAGAACTAGTCGTATTCCCCGTTAACAGTGCCATAATATTTGATGTTCACGCTCCAATAGTAAAGCTGTCGTAGTCAAGTATAAACTTAACCAGAGGATAGGGTCGAATCAACAAGAAATATGGGGCTTGACTATGTTGACCCACTAATAATCATTTCAAGCATCGATTACTATATTCACCAAACTGGGGGTTTTTTGTGATTAAAAATGAAGAACAAAAATAAACACTACACTATTTATGCAAGAAGACAATCAAATTGATAGACAACTTGAGAATTGTGTTCCCCATAATTCGTTGACTCAATTACCTTATACAACATGACTCTAATTAGAAATTTGCATATAGGATGGTAACTTGGGTTCTTCCGGCCCTCTTGTGAAGGTGAAGGTCGAATTTCACCGTGGCGCTTGGGTAGTAACCATAGCGTACCAACTAATCGTTACCCATTGTCCTAGTCAACCTCCCCTTGGTCAGGTTTGGTTGATTAGATGAGAACACATCAATCGAATCCTGTCATTTACTTTCCTTTCCCCATTCATCACTACCTTGGTCAGAATCACGATAGTAGGCGGGATTTGGTGTTGGCCATCACCAAACAACATTCAAAGTGAAGGGAAATAAATAATACATGCAAAAACCCCATCAAAAAATGCACAAAGTCTAGGTTATTTCAAGTCAATTACTCATGGTTCCCACAACTCCAAGTTGTGGGTGCTTAGATACTCATGGCTAAGGAAAAATCAACATTAATGGATATGGGAGACATAGTTGAGAGATTACCCAAAACAACGAAGAACGAAGACACCTTGAAGTTGAAAACCACAAGCTTGGCTTAATGGAAAATAAGTACAATGTGATTTTTCAATCCCCCAAAGTGGGTTTGCAAATTAAGAAATGAAATCTATGCTAAACCCTAGTAATATTCAAAAGAGAATATTCAAAGTGATGGAATATGAAAAATTGTTCAAAGTCTCCAGCTAAAATCCTAATATTAACTATTTATACTATTTACAAAAACATCCTAAAATTAAATAGAAAATACAGCTAGCAGCTATTATGTCTCGCAGATACGACTCATAGGGTGACTTACGAGTTATAATCGGGGTTTCGTAGTTAGCACTTGGTATTTTGGACTTGACTGTTATGACCCACTGCTACGTGTCATTGCTTGAGCTAAGACTAGTATGCTATTCTCATAGTCTAGGCCTTCAGTTCTTGGTCCAAACTTTTGGCTCACTGTTCCCTGCTATAACCCCCACCTATACGAGTCATAATGAGATCTACGACTCATAGAGTGGCCTCGTATGCCTGACCTTCACTTTGCAAATTCTTAATTTTGTTCACAGTTTCTTGCTACGAAGGCACCCTACAACTCTTAACTTGGGCTACGACTCATATATCATGTACTTTAGCAAAATCTGCAATTTTCTCCTAAAATTATGCCAACCTATATTTTCTGCAAGAACAAAAAAAACACATAAAAACCATAAAAAGTCGCATTAAGAACTTGCAAAATCCCTTGTTTTAGGCATCAAATGTGTTGTATTTTGACAATACATCAGGTCTCCTTCCATATAGTTATGTAAATAACCATTTACGATGATTATGTTACTTCAAAGAATATTTTGAATGTTGCATTGATCATTCATTATCTTGATCTTTATTTTCTTATTATGATTTTGCATATTACCTACTATGCTATTATGATTCTTTTATTACATTGCATCCCACATATTTAGTATATTCAAAATACCAATACATGTTTTTCTTGTATGACATGTGGGGGTCGATGCTCCTCCTCCCCCAACAAATGGTTAGGTTATGGACATTGAAGGTTAGTTGATTGGAGAGTCCTCTAGTTTAGTGACCGCACAAATTTCTTTCAAGCTTGATGTATTAAGACATTGTTTTTCTTAAATTGTATTTCTTTTGCTACTTTTACTTAAGAATGAGCTTGAAGCATGTCTTAGCCACTAGCAAGTCTTATACTAGAAGGTATTTTTGGACAAATGTATGAAGTTTGATGTTAATTTTTGATTCATGAATTGTATGTTGACTTTCCTTAGTCCCGTTTCCTCAATTTTAAATTTTGCTTTACTATGTTCACTACCTATGACTGCCTGTCACTGGTGCATCACCTCTCTAATTACCTTTGATTAGGAACCATCCTCAAGCATTTGGTGAATCTTTCCCATGTAGTACTAATAGATTCACCCGACAATTGCTCAAAATTATTTATTTGATCTTTGAGCTTTAGCTTCTTTGATATTGGGAAATATCTTTCTAGAAATACTCTCTGAAGCTCTTCCCAACTTGCTATTATACCAGGAGGAAGCTCAGATAACCACACAACTACATTACTCGTCAGTGACAATGGTAACACCCTCAAACCAACGACATCAAGATAAAGATTTTGTCTCCCTATGACACTCTTGAAGATGAAGAAAACATTGTAGAGATGGAGATAGGGATCCTCCGAAGGTATCCTTGTGAACAATCCACAGTTTTGGAGCATTTGAAGTAACCCTCTTAACACCGAGAATTTACCGTTTATCGGTAATGGAGGCAACTCTATAGCACCAGTAACGTCCATAGCCATATAGTTCAAGTGATATTGGTTCTATCCATAAGCGTTCTTGTTGAAATCCCTAAGTTGCGGCCTATCATCCCTAAGGGGTAGATTTATTTCTCTTCCCATATCATCATTCATATTCATTTCTTCCTTGACCGCGATATCCTCATTCACTTGAGTCATTCTTCCAAAAAGTTGATGGATCTCCAAAATGATCAAAGCTAATAGATTGCCTTGACTCCTTGTGTTGGGCATACAACCTAGTATGCCCTGCAAGTAGAATCAAACAACAAAAATAAAAATAAAATTAAAATACAAGAGAGTTTAGCAATTAGTACTTGAACTAACTAATAGTGAAATCAAGTCAAAGCCTAGCCGTATTCCCCGGGAACGGCGCCATAATTTTTGATGATATTCATATTCCAATAAAAAAGTGATCTCTGTTAGCAATTAACCTAACCGAAGGTTAGGATCGAATCCACAGGAAATACAAGGTTTGACTACAAGAATTCACTATCAATCATTTCGAGTATTTATGACTAAAATCTCCAAATGAGGGGGGGGGGGGTAGTGATATGAAAACAGAAATAAAATAAACACTATGCTACTATGCGAGGAAACACTTAAATTTAAGGAAAACTCGATAATTATGTTCCTCATGGTTCGTTGATTCGATTACCCTAGACAACATAACTATAATTAGGAATTCGCATGCAGGAGGTAACTTAGGTTCTTCCAGCTCTCTTGTGAAGATGAAGGTTGAAATTCACCATGGCGCGTGGTCGACAACCATGGTGTGCCAACTAACCATTAGACATTGTCCCAATCAACCTCCCCTTGGTTAGGTTTAGTTGATTAGATGAGAACACATCAATCGAATCCTATCATTTACTTCCCTTTTCCTATTCGTCACTTCCTTGGTCAAGATCATGATAGTAAGCGGGGTTTGGTGTTGGCCACTGATATGATGTCAAAATACAACACATTTGATGCCTATAATAAGGAATTTTCTGAGTTCTTAATGCGCCTTTTATGGGTTTTATGTGTTTTTGTGTTGATTATGCAGAAAAGGTAGGTTTGCATGATTTTGAAGAAAAATTACAAATTTTTCTAAAGCTCAAGACATGCGAGCTTACCTACGAGTTGTAACCCAAACTGTGAGTTGTATGGTGATCTCGTAGCTAGAAACAAAGAGCAAACATCAGAAATCTCTGAAGTGGAGGTCAGCCCTACGAGGCCACCCTACGAGTCATAGGTCTCACTATGACTCATAATAGGAAACAAAGAGCGAAATCTTTGGACAAAAAACTGAAGTCCTAGACTACGAGTGAAGCATATGTCATAGCCTAAGCAATGACTCGTACCAGTGGGTCATATCAGTTGAGTCCAAAATACCAAGAACCTGATACGAGACCCCGATTACGACTCGTAGGTCTGCGAGACGAACCAACTGCTAGCTGTCTTTTCTGTGTAATTTTTAGAGTTATTTTGTAAACACTATAAATACTTTAAGTTAGGGTTTTTAGGGGAGCAGATTCCAGATATTGAAGATCATCTTTGAATATACTCTCAAGAATATTCTTAGGGTTTTAGCTTAGGTTTTTATTTTCTCTTGGAAAACCCACTTTTGGGGAGTGCAAATCCCATATTATATTCATTCTCAATATATCAACTTGTGGTTTGCAACTTGTGGTGCTATCATTCTTCATTGCTTTGGGTAAACCTCTCAACTATATCTTATCTTTGTATTTTTGTTGGTTTTGCTTTAGCCATGAGTAGCTAAGCACCCACAACTTGGGGTTGTGGGAACCATGGGTAGTTGACTTGAGATGACCTAGGTTTATTGCATTTCTATGATTGGGGTTTTGCTTGTATTGTCTTTTTCCCTTCATTTTAATTGTTGTTTGGTGGTGGCCAACACCAAACCCTGCATACTTTCATGATCCCGACCAAGATAGTGATGACTAGGAAAAGAGAAGTAGATAATAGGATTCGAGTGATATGCTCTCGTCTAATCAACCAAACCTGACCAAGGGAAGGTTGACTGGGATAATAGGTAACAGTTAGTTGGCACACCATAGTAGCCAAGCAAGCGCTGTGGTGAAATTTAACCTTCACCTTCACAAGAGGGCTGGAAGAACTGAAGTTACCATCCTACATGCTAATCTCTAATTGTAGTTATGTAGTCTAGGGTAATCGAGCCAACGGACCATGAGGAACACAATTCCCAAGTTGTCCCAAAAATTGAATGTTTTCTCGTATCGTAGTATATTGTTCATTTTTACTTTTGTTCTTGAATCATAATCCCCCCATTTAGAGATTCTAATTACAGATACTCGAAATGATTGATAGTGAATTCTTGTAGTCAAACCCTATATTCCTTGTGGATTCGACCCTAACCTTCAATTAGCTAAATTGCTGACAACAACTGCTTTCTTATAGGAGTGTAAACATCATCAAAAAATTATGGTGCCGTTGCAGGGGAATACGACTAGGTTGTAACTGTATTTCACTATTAGTTAGTTTAAATATTAATTTCTAGACTCTCTTTTATTTTACTTTTATTTTTGTTGTTTGATTTTAATAATAGGGTGTACTAGGTTGTATGGCCAACACAAGGAACCATGGCAATCCCTTAGCTCCGATCAATTTAGAGATCCATGGACTCTTTAGAGGAATAGGTTAAGTGAATAATGATATTGCGGTTGAGGAAGAAATGAACAAGAATGATGATATGGGAAGAGAGGAGAATCCACCACCAAGGGATAATCGGCCACAACTTAGGGATTTTAATAAAAAAGCTCATGGATGGAACAAATATCGCTTGAACCCTATGGTCATGGACGTTACTGGTGCTATAGTGTTGCCTTCATTGCCGGCATACGCTAAATTCTCGGTGTCAAGTGAATTACTTCAAATGCTCCAAAACTGTGGGCTATTCACAGGGCTACCTTCAGAGGATCCTCATCGTCATCTTCATAATGTGTGTTTTGTTTGCAAGAGTGTCATGAGGACACAAAATCTTTCTCTTGATGTCATTGGTTTGGGGGTGTTTCCATTATCACTGACTGGAAATGCAGTTGTATGGTTGTCTGAGCTTCCTCTGTGTACAATAACAAGTTGGGTAGAGCTTCAAAGAGTGTTTCTTGAAAGATATTTCCCAAGATCTAAGAAGTTAAAGCTCAAAGATCAAATAAACAACTTGAGCAATTGCCGGGTGACTCTATTAGTCCCACATAGGAGAGAATTACCAAATGCTTGAGGATGGTCCCTGATCACAAGATTGTTGATGATGCCTTGGTTGAGATTTTCTATTGGACACTTGATGAGAATAGTCAAGCTTGCGCCGACACAATCATGGGAGACATATTTCTTGACCAACCTTTGGCGTTGATTGCCGCAAGGATGGAGCAAGTGGTTAAAACCAACAGAGCATGGTATTTATGATAGCGAGGTGCAATAAAGCCTTCTTGTGCGATCAACACCAACATTGAGCAAGCAAAGGTCAATGAAGAGATCATGGAGCAACTTGCTCAACTTCGCACAAGTATGGACTTCGTCTTGAAGAAAAATCAAGCAAGTGTCAAAGCGGTCACTCACCAACCTCCTAAGGATCCTATCTGTGAAGATTCATTCTTTGATGAAGATGCTTGTTTTGTGAATAATCAAGCGGCGGATTTTCGGAATAACCCCCAAGGGTCCAACTCAAACTATTGGAGGCAAGGTTCCGGGAATCAAGGTCGAGACTACAACCGTGATGTGCTTATAGAGATAATCAAGGTGGTTGCTATAAAAGAGCGATGGTGCCAGATGCCGAATGGGGTAGAAGAGATCATTATAGGAATGACCCTTCTGTGCTACTCCACAAACGTGATGCTATGCCAAGGACTTCTAAGCTTGAAGTGATGTTTGGCAAGTTGTTGAAGAGAGTCGATCACCAAGATGAGACCTTGAAGGGAATGAAAGTGGACATCTCAAGTATTAATCAAAAAGTAGAGTCTAACTTGGTAGAGATTAAGCAACTAGAACAACAATTTGGGCAATTTTCTTTGCAATTGAACCATTGCCAATAGGGCACCTTACCAAGCAACACGATTCAGAATCCTAAAAATGAAGGACATTGTATGACAATCATGATTCGGAGTGGCAAAGGCACCATAGATCCCCCTATCCGGTGATTGTGGATGAAGTTGATAAGAAGGGTCTTGGTGGTAAAGTTATGGTTGAGGGAGAAGGTCCGAAGATTATTGGGATGTAAAGAGAAGAGGTAAGGGATCACAAAAAAATGAAGTCAATTCCAAAGCTTCCTCCTCTTTTTCCTCAAAGGCTTAAGAAAAAGGAAGAGGAGGGCAAATTCAAACACCACTCTTGATGTTGAAGCAACTATCCATCAACATTCCCCTTCTAGAAGGTTTAGAGAAGATGCCCGAGTACGCCAAGTATATGAAGAATTTGGTGACAAAGAAATGCACTTTGAGCCAAGAGTTTTCACAGGAGCTTCAATAATATAGTGCAGTCATGACCAAATGCCTTGTTAAAAAAATGAGAGGACCCTGTATATTTACCATCCCTTGCACCATTAGTGATATGGAATTCGCAAGAGCATTGTGTAACTTAGGAGTAAGCATCAATCTAATGCCTCTTGCCATATTAAAAAAGCTTGGGCTTGGCACTCCTATCCCTATGAGAATAAAATTGCTCATGGCGGATCAAACCATCAAAACGTTGGATGGAATACTTCTTGATGTGCTTGTTAAAGTTGATAAATTCATCTTTCCCACGAATTTTGTGATCCTTGATTATGAGGTTTATCTCGAGGTGCCCATCATTTTGGGAAGACCATTTCTGGCCACTGGGAGAGCCCTTGTGGATATGGATTTTGGTCAACTTTGGTTTAGGGCCAATGATACAGAGGTCATGTTCGACATCTGCCAGTCAATGAAACACCCAGATGAATTGAAGAATGAAGTTTGGTATCTTGATGCTTGTTGATGAAGGATGATGACAAAGTCGAGCCACGATGTTAAACACGACGCTTTTTGGGAGGGAATCCAAGCATCTTTGATAATTGTTAGTTTGTTTTAAGTGTTTGGTTATTGAAATTCTTACGTAGTAAGGTGTTTGTTTGTTTTAAGTTGAAAGACATTGATGCAATTGTAATATATTGAAGATTGTTGTGTTTTGAGATTTGGTTTGCAGGTGGAAATTAAAGAACTGAAGATGTGAGAAAATGGCACTTGGAGCAGCCTGTACGAGCAGGCCTATGAGTCGTAGTCACCATTATGACTCATAGTCATGCCTCGTAGAGGGAAATAGTGAGTATTAAAAGTTGGCACACACACTACGAACTAACCTTACGATTTGTGGGGTCTCCTGCGAGTCGTAAGTGGGGCTCGTAGTGGCAGGTATGCATTCTAAATTTTCACAAGTATTGGGTCTGCAACAAGACTGGGACCTACGAGTCGTAAGACATCCTACGACTCGTATTCGGTTTCTCAAAGCCTGATCTGTAGTTTTTCAAAAAAGGCGACCCGATTTAATATAAAAGGGGTCAAAATAAAATTTGACCCCCATTTTCATTACAAATGCCCTAAACTCACCTGAAACCTCAAAATCATTCCACCATTTCACTATTTAGATCAAAATCCCCTGCTACCCACGTCATTTTTCGGTGAGTACTCCGGCGAGGATACTATTCTCTAGGGTTTTGGCACGTTTTTCTGTCTATTTTGCATTGGTTCAATTCTTCCACCATTTGGCAAGCTTCGTGGTTAATTTTAACACACAATTGTGGTGATTTTCATTCTTTGGATAATGGTGTATCTGGTTTAATCATGAAGATTCATACCCATATTGTGATACTTTGGTCTAGACATGAAAACTAGGGTTTGAGTGTTTTGAAATTGTTGCTATGAATTAAGCCTTGTTCAGAATTCTTGTGTGGGTGATCATAACTGTGAGAATACTGGCCCCTTAAATATAGTGCTTAGGTGTTTTCTGAACATTAGGCAAATTATTCTCGGGAATGGAATGTTGAAAAGTGTGGGTGTGTTTTAATATGCCGCATCTTGTTAGGCTTACTGGAAAGTATTTGAGTTTCACTTACATCTCAATAGATTATTGTGTTGATAACAAGTACAAATTTAGAGGTGTGTTGGCTTTGGTTTTACTTAGATGCACTAAAGGATTGACTTGGATTTGTGGGAAATGGTTTTGTCTTTTTGGGGGTAATTGTTATTTGGGGTTGACATGATTGAATGTTGAGATTCTGCGTGTATTTGCGTTGGTGCTATAAAGTTTGCTTTGATGTTATTTAATTATTATTTTGATCCATTAATGGTTCTTGAGGCAAGGTTGTAGGCAACACAGATGCCATATGTTTTCTGTTACAAGGACCTGCTACAACTCGTAGGGTCGCTCTACGAGTCGTAGTGGCCCCTCGTAGGAGGCAACGGTCAACTGTGATCCCTTAACCCTCACCATGCGAGACCTATCTATGACTCTTAGTGACTTCTATGACTCGTAGTAAGGGACTCGTAACAGTTGCCTAATTGTAATTTGTACTCTGTGCTCTATTACGAGATCAGACTACAATTCGTAGGGAATGCTATGAGTCATATATGTGGCTCGTATCTGTGAACAAAATGATATTTCTTTCAGTCACCTTTGTACTACGAGGCTATTAAACGACTTGTAGGACACCCTATGAGTCGTACCTGCGCCTCGTAGATGCAGACCTGCAACTGTATCATTGATTTTCGATACTTAAATATTTTTGTTTCTTGTTCTTTATTATGTGATTTGTTTGATTAAACATCTTGACGCTCACATTTGTTGTGTGGTTGGATTACAGATATCATGCCTCCAAAGGATAAATGAGCAATTCAAATATTTCAACAGAGGTTGGTGGACGAATCCTCAGAGACCGAGCAATCAGAAGGCTTTGTGGAAGTCCACAGAGTCAGGGTAGACCATAAGGCAAATGTACCTCAAACCAGAGGCCACTTTGCTATGGCTCCGGTAGAAGTTGAGAGCCCCTTCCAATTTGAGGAGGAGGGTGATGGAGATGGGTCCGAGAGTAGTTCGCTACCGATGACCCCCACATATACCGAGACAAATTCTGAGGAGAGTCACAAGGCTAGCAGGAGGAAGTCCAATCAAAAACCCCAGCCAACCGCAGAGGGTACGTTGCAGAAATGAAGGAGATATATGACCAAAGCTAGAGCCAAAGGGCCAGGGCAAACCAGTTCGACAATTCCATGAGAAGTCTAGGCTGAACAACACTGGGCTGGATAGAGTGCTAGGGTTCGAGGCAGAGATAGACAGACCCGGACTACGATGGACTAAAATACAACTGGGAAAGTATGCCCCTTACGTGGTCCGTGAGTTTTATCCGCTTATCTTGATATACTTAGTCAAGGACTGCCAAAGAACAAGAAGCCGATCGAGCAGCCTAGGTTACGAGTGATATAAGTCCAGGGTCGGAGAGTTTTTATTTCAGAAGAGATTATCCGACAAATTTAGTTTGGGCCCACCTATAGAGTGCCTCAGTCCACCGCAGAATATGATGATCGCCTTGACAAAATGAGGAGAGCAGTGAGTGGGAAAGATGTTAAGGCCAAGATCGAGCTACTATATTAGATAGCCAGCCAGATATCTGAGGAGAGATTCGAGCCGACGTGGGTTACAAACCAAGCAGATCCAATAGTGAAAGCCTACATCTCCTTCCGGGCCATGTTTTGGTGGTCTATTATCCCTTGGTGTACCTGGCTTGCTTTCACAAATAATGTGATCACCTTGGAGCGAGCTGTGTTATTGGCCAACATACTGGCTGGCTATAAGATAGATTGGGCCTAGATTATCTCCAAGCAGATACACGAGTTTGCTGTCCGGACAAACACCTCAATGCCATTCCCTGTTTTGATCCACTGATTATGTAGTGCAGCAGGTATTCCTATAGAACCCTACCGGGACCAACATATTGAGGGCACACACATTACGGATCCCAGCCTGATAAAGGCTGATAAGAATCGGGTGGCCCTACATCGTGCAGCTCCTTTGGCTATCTCAGATCCATTCCCGGTTGAGCCTTAGACTAAGGGTTTGACTCCAGCCCTTACCAGCACCACTCCAGCCGCTACAGAGCCTATGCTAGCTGTTGAGATTGAGTCTACGCCATCCTCCAACACTCCAGCACTAGCATCATCCACATTACAGGTTGATTCTCTTATTTCTGCTGTCGTTTTTTAGGCGCTGGTATGCATGATGTATTTGATTAGTTAGCTGACTGCTTGTATGCCCATGGGAAGAGGCCCCTCAAGCATGATGACCAAGAGATGAGCCTGAAGAGGCCTAGACCTGATGACCCAACAACCCGTAAGAGGAGCGGATACTAGTGAAGGTGGTGCACGAGTCGATCCGGTTGGCGGTTATGTAAGAGACTGGTGATACTACAGTTCATTTGTGGTATCCAAATATCCAGACGCCATTGTTTACATGTCAAGGTTTGAATCCAAGTTTCATAGGCATCAATTGCAGTTTCATCTTTTCACTTTCATCTTACGTAAATATAGAAACTGAATGATAAAGGTCTTTAATATACCCTCTTACAAGATGTTTGTTTAGCTGACACTCATGGGAATGATACTTTTGAATATGCTGGGATTAATACTTAGATATTCTGACCTGCCTTCACATTCTCATACTCCCTGGTTTTTAATCCTAGTTTGGTTACTTTGAATGCATCTGGTCCAATGATATTATATGTTAACTTTCTGAATTGGTTTTTAA
>JAABOM020060938.1:0-46086 GCA_011800125.2 Solanum clarkiae
TGGCTTATGAGTTCTATCTGTATTATGTACTTCCGGTTTTGCATACTCGGTACGTCTCTCGTACTGACCCCTTCCTTTGGGGGGGCTGCGTTCATGCCCGTAGGTACCGACGAACAGGTGCGAGACCCTATGTCCTAGGATCTCCCGTTTCAGCTGCAGTGCCCTTCTTGTTTCAGGAGCCAGCTATTGGTATCTCCTAATGTTCACATGTTTTGTGTTTGGGTCATGTGTACACACACATACTATTTGGCATCTTTGTATAGAGGTCTGTGGATACTAGTGGGTAGTGGGTATGTGATAGATACTGGAGCACATGGTCTATTGTATGTATTTGATACCTGATTAGGCAGCGAGGCCGCATTACTCTATGTATGACATGACTACTAGGCGGAAGGACCACAGTGGAGACCTTGTCGGCCCGCATTTATGTATATGTATAAATGAAAATATATTTGCATTGTTGTCTGGGTTGCTGTTGGATTTTCTTTGCAGGTGTGGTTAGTTAATAAAATAGAGGAAACTCTGCCGAAATTTCGGTAGGTTTCCAGGTCGATTTCATTGGGAATTTAAGGTTAGCATGGGTCTAGGTGTCCCTATCGTACACTGGTCACGACCCTAGGGTGGGGTGTGACACCCTTACCAAAAGGTCATGAATAGCCTGCTACAATCACTTACATTAGGACCATTACACATTTAAACTTATCGTTCTAACTACTTTATGAACTTTTGAGGTCTACATCACTTAAGAATCTTCAAGCCTACCATAGCACATCTACACCCGCAATTGCATTAACTCTTACCAAGAGATACACCTATGTTATCTTACCTATCGATTGTACACATTGAGATTTCATCTTGCTTCTCCTCTATGTATATAACCATGGAATCAGTACAACGTCATTATCAGAATCAAAAACATTCGCTCTCTCCCATCATCCATTACTCATCTACTATCATCAATATTACTATCAAGATTGAAAATAAGGGTTATTGAAAGATCTTAGAATGAAAGATAATTAGCATTATTCAATCAAGAAACCCAATCTATGAACATCCATGACATAATATGATCTTCCTCATCTTTCAAGGTTCATCTTGAGTTCATAGAATGTACATAGTTCAAAAGTCAAGTCACATCACGTTTAATCATAGGGCTAGAAAGTTTTAGATCTATGAGATAAAATCAAAATCACTAAATAAAGTTACCACTTCTTATCCTCGAATCTCAACATGAATAGCGTCAGCATGAGGTGCATGGGTCTAGGACATGGGCATGACACTCATGCACAATACAGGAATACAATATCACCTTGATTGAAGTATAAGAAACATATGAGATGAAAAATTATTGATGTCACATCCTCTGATCAACTAACCACTATCAAAAGCTCAAGACCCACTTTGGTTCATTACCTCATCATCTCTCCCTTAGCTCAAAGGTCATTTTTAATTAGGAATTAAGCTAATTAAGGGATGAAATGTAATTTTTCAAAACTTTGATGTATATATTAATATTTTAAAATTTTAAAACGTCTTCTCTTGTTTTTAAAAATTTCAAATTTTAAAATTTTCTCCTTCACAATATTTCAATCTTTTATTCTCTCTCTCTCTTTATTTCTTTTTCAGACTTCTTTCTCTCTCATCATCTTCTCTCTCTCTCCTCTCTCTCTCTCTCTCTCTCCATTTTTCTTCTCTTGTTTTCTTTCTTTCTCTTTTTTTTCATTTTTTCTTCTTTTTCTTTCTCATCTTTGTCTCTGTTATTCTCGTTGCTAGGGGTGGGTATGGTATGTATATTGCGATATGGTCATTATGACATTTGGTATGACTTATAATTTTTTTGATATTCAAAATGATATTTGATATTTAAAAACTAACCATCGAAATACTGTATCCATACCGATATATATATATATATATATATATATATATATATATATATGTTAAATTTAAAATTATTTTAAATATATGTATATACAAATAAAAATATACACCTATAGCCCGTTAACTTTAAGTCAATTTTCAACATTACTACTTTTTTGGGAAAGAATATTAGTCATTACTCTTTTATCAGCAAAAGCCAAAAAGTCTTTTCACTTTCACCTAAGGTGAATTAGTCTTTACTCTTTTCTCTAGATACAGAGATATAATCATCACTCTTCACTCATCAAACTTCTCATCTATAGGTGGTAATATGAGCTCTCAAGGGAGCGAGGTGTCACGACCTGGACTAGGGTCTAGAAGTAACTTGACGAATGGGAACCCGAGAGTCCCTCAACAAGCCTTATAGCATCTACTCACACATCATCGGTTCAAAAGCGCATAAGGAATAGTATACACATAATTCTAAGGGACGGGAAGTAGGACTCATGCCATAGGGATAGGAACTATCATAGATTCATATAACACATGGCACATAAGGACTAAGGGGGAGGGGGGTAAGTATGACTCACTCTATAAGGAAAATAGGGGACTTAGGATCTTTCACATCATTGCATAAATTCATAACATAATGCTCATAATCAATCCATAATAACCATAATCATAAGCTCCAGATGTCAACAAAAAACATATATCCATATAAGAGTCTACAAGTTGTCCAACAATGCCTCTAATCATAAGATAGGACGGGGGCCAAGACATGTCTCGGGCTCACCCTCAAAGTAAATGACATAAATAAAAGCATCATAGGTGGAGGAATGGTAGCTTGTCCTTGGAAGATAGGACTCACCAAAATAAGTATCTCAAATCCAATCTAGCCATCGTACGGTAGATGAAGGTAATTTCTAGTCCCTATATGGTTAGATCACGTAGGTAAAAGTATTTGTTAGTAAGTTTGAATATACTAAGTATGTGGGCATGCAATGCACATGAGCTCATTAAACCTGTATTCAATGTTAGATGACAAGGGCACATATATAGAGGCTATATGGAAACTTAACAACAATGGCTTGTTCTCTTGTTCATCAGCTTGGGACCTCATTATGATGAAGAGTGAAAAAACTCCTATTAACTCTCTTACCTAGAACAAGTTCATCCCATTCAAGTGTTCTTTTCTGTTGTGGAGAACATTGAAAGGTAAACTCCCTACTAATAAGAAGATAGCTATTTTGGTCATGAACCTGCCAGTTGTTCATGTTGTACTGATTCAAGATAGAATACTATTGAACACATATTTGTGGCTAAATAGTTTGCAAGGACTGTGTGGGACTTCTTAGCTAATCATATTGGAATATATATGAGTTATTCCACCTTAAAGAGCCTGATCATAAGGTGGTGGTCTTTAAAAAGTAACAATGCTGCTCAAAACCACCTCTTTAGGAAGTTCCTATCTTTATTTGTTGAAACTTGTGGAAGAATAGATGTGCTAGTAAATATGGTAAGAAGTCTTCTAACATTACTCAGGTGAAATATGTTGTTTTCAAAGTTATATACAACCTCCTTTATGCTACTTATCCTTATACCAATTGGCCATCCAATTGGAAAGATTTGTTTAGGATGAATTAGGGGTGTGTTCATGAAATGAGAATTACCAAAATGTGTTGGCAAACTCCATCAACAGACATTGTCAAATTGAATATAGAAGGTAGTGCAAAGGGTAATCTAGGTAACTTAGGTGTTGGTAGGATTTACCAAAACTACATTGGTGATCTAATCTTTGCTTACTCATCTCAATCTAGGGCAGGTACAAATAATCAGGATAAGTTGGAAGCTGCTTTATTTGGATTAACCTAGTGCCTCCAACTAGGCTACAACAAAGTGATTCTGCTCTGGCTGTGAAATGGATAAGGCAGTTGATGTGCTGTCAAAATACAATACTTTTGATGCTTAAAACATGGAATTCTGTGTGTTCTCAAAGAAATGTTGGTAGATTTGATCTGTTTTTATGTTTGTTTTGCAGGATTACAGGGTTGACATGATTTTTGGGATAAGTGTGCAGAAATTGCAGAAGATGATGTTTTACGACACATTTATGGGTTGTGGAGAATTCCATGGGCTGTAAAGTTGGTTTTGTATCAAAATCCAGTGAAGGGTGATTTTCTGAAGTTAAATCTACAAACATATGAACAAGCCACAAAAGTTTCTATGAATCGTAGACTATGCGCTGTACCCTGAGGATTAGAAAGTGGGGAGTTACTGAAAAATCATAAGAGAAAACCCTTCATGGGCCGTAAAACTTTATAAAGTCATCCATAGAATTGCTAAAGGAATCCACGAAGCCACGAGTACAAGTCGTAAAACATTATACATCCTATAGAAGTGTTTGTAGAGTTGTCGACCCAGTTCTCCTATTTAATTTTGATTTTGTATTCTAAATACTATAAATAGGATTTTTAGGTTATTTTTTGTGCTGAAATAGTAGACAATAGTACAGAACTTTAGAGAGTCATTAAGAGATACTTGTGAAACATTATTGTATGTTCTTTAATTTAATCTTGTGATTCTTGGTGAAGAGCTTGGATTTCTTATTCTTAATTCTATTGTGTAAGTGCTCAATTATGTTATTCAAAATCATGATTCTTGCATCTACACTGATAATGAGTAGCTAAATCCATAACTAGGGTTGTAGGAACCATGAAGAACTAACAAGGTAAAGCCGAATAATTCATAATTCTTGAAAAGTATGTATACATTTATTAATTAATTATCTTTGGTTTAAATGCTTTTAAACGACGTCCAATATTAGAACTCGCCTAGTGTTATTGACTGGATCAAGGTAGTAATGAATAGAAAAAGAGATTAATTAATAGGATTCGATTAATGTTTCTCATTTAATCAACCAAACTGGATCATAAGAAGGTTGTACTAGGACAATGGGTAAGGTTTAGTAATGTCACACTGCGGGGATGTATCAAATCACATAGTGAAATTTGCCTCTCGCCTGGATCAAAGAGTCTGGTAAAGTTAACTTATCGGTCTGCATGCTAATTAAATTTTTCTAGATATTGAATGACGAGTTTCCAAATGGCTCGTCATCTTATTTATGGCCTATAAAAGATGTTTCATATATTAAAGTTCTAGAAACTAAGATTTCTAAACCTTGAAATGACGAGTTAACAGACGGCCTGTGGCTCATGTTATGAGTTGTAGAAAGTAGTTCGTAAGTCCCAAGTCTAATTTCTAGAAACCCAAATTATGGACACTTTTGCTAGAAGTATTACTTATGGCCCATAAGTGGATCCATGGCCCGTAGACAGTGTCTCGAGGTTCCACTCGATAGTTGTTAAGAAGGATACTTTCATCCTATCCTACCCTTTATAATTAAAATCTATGGTATGTTGGACTTGTTTTAGGCCCTTTATCGGTGCCCTAGGTATATCACTATTCCTCATTATACACTTATAAAGCTTGAGAGCATTGAAGAAGGGAGAAATGCAAGGGTTTTGAGTTCAAGATTGAGGATTGTCATAGAGTTGGTCGTGTTTCCTAGTTTCAGGTATGTAAGGCTGCCTAAAGCATTGGACTGATTTTGTCCACGTTCCCTTCCATCTACTTGAGTTGAATTCGCGAATAAGAATTGAGTATGGAAAATCCTATGACTCTAAATTTTAAGTTGCATGCTTTTATTTTGAGTCCTCAAGAACATATGTGAATAATTGACGCTTAAAATGCTACTTATATAAAATTGTAATATACCCTATACTTGGCAACATGTGAATCCTAAATTGCATTATCCTATATGATTCTATATATTTGACTAAACTAAGATCATCTGCCTGTTTATTTGAGTTGAGCAGCTTGAGTAGTAACTGAGTTTGAGAAGCATATTATCTGTCTATGTTCATACTTAATGAGAATCCTTATTATTTTATGTAATGAGCAAGATTGAGTGGAGTTTAAATGATCGTTTGAGTTTGAGTTTGAGTCATGATTGTATGCATGATTGCTACCCTAATTAGTTGAGTTGTTGAGTAATTAAGTTGAATTGATTCGAGATAATCAAAGCAGATGATTTTGAGTTGTTTGACAGGAGCATATTTTAGTCTTGGGAAGAGTATTGAGCACCAATATGGGAGCGAGTAAATAATTATTCTAACCAATAAACTACGTTGCCAATGTAGGATAGTCATGTAGTTAACTCTGGCAACTCATATCCCAAAACGATGGGCATTTACTTTGAATCTAAGAGAGAGAATTTACCATCCCTTACCTTGGAAAGTTTAGGACAGGTGCGGAAACAACGTCGCCTTCATTGTACATCACCAAACTAAAGGTGGTAGGAGTTGTGTCGGTTAAAAGAAGTTCTCAAGAAACACTTGATTGAGTATACATGTTTCAAACTGAGTTGCATCATACTGAGTCTATCTCCGAAGCATAGTTTTAACTTTGCTTGTTCATTGAGTTGAGATATGAGTAAGGAGTTAAGTGTCGAGTTGAGTTGATTGTTTTGAGTTTGAGCTTCACTTGTTTACTTTAGCCATTCTTATATATGAGTATATTACATGTATTGATGTCTATTTGGGTATATATCATTAATGATGAAGATATAGGTGATAGAGGACTTCAACCAGACACCATTGGGGTCCATCTTTTTTATTCCAGATTGATAAGCCCTCCTTGCTATTCGAATGAGCAGTTTTTTGTGTTTTTATTGAGTATTTTTATTTCTTTGATTTGGGGTAGCCATGTCCTATCATGGTACCATTTAGATTGTCAGATAGAGGCTTTATAGATATTGAGTAGAGGATTGTTGATTGTCATTTATTTCCAAACTCGATCTTTGGAAATTATCATTTTATAAGAGTTTTATTTATTTGTTTGACGTTTTTTTCTTGAGTATTCTTCTGCTATTGAGGATGATGTCATGATGAGGCTAGATGGTTCTCTTGGGGAATCAACAGTAGTTCTTTTAGTGTCAACCATGCTAAAGGTACCCTCCTGGGGAGTGAAAAACTTGGTATCAAAACAAAGAGTTTGAGTGTCCTAGTGAGTCTATGAAGCTATATCTACTAGAGTCTTGATTATGGGTGCGTTGTGCACCACAATTTTGTAAGCAGGAGGCTATGGGACATTAGGAATAGTTACCGTTCTTTTGTATTCTGAGTTCATGTGATAGAGTTTAACTCTATCAAAGCTCTTTTCTAATTCTTGTGTTATAGCATTGGCATATCATGCCTTCTAAACATATTGCCACCCAAAGAGATACCCCAGTAGGAAATACTGAGAATCCCCCTTCAGAGGTGCCAACTCTGATAGAGACGAGGGGTCAAGGTCGACCAGCTAGAGCCATCAGAGTCCTATAAACACCTACTGCTCCACCTGCTCCTACTATAGAGGCTAATTTCAAAGGAGCTATCACTATGTTCACCCAGTTGGTAGTCACCCAGAATGGGAATTAGAGTCCACAGACCCATAATTCTAGCTTCCAAGAGCCAATTGTTGCAACCAGGCTTAGGGGATTTCTGAGGATAAACCCACTTGTCCTTATAGGGTCAAAGGTTGAGGAAGAACCCTAGAATTTCATTGATGATATTTGGAAAGTCCTGAAAGCCATGCATGCAACTGGGATTGAAGGAATTGAATTTGAGTCTTATCAACTTAAGGATGTAACAAATGTTTGGTATAACTAGTGGGAAGAGGTTCGAGCTGAGCATGTCGAGCTTACTGAGTGGAGTGAATTTGAGAGTGCCTTCCTTGATCACTTCTTTCCCCAGGAGTTAAGGTAGGCAAAGATTGAAGAGTTCGTCAACTTGAAGCAGGAGTCATTGGTTATTAAAAAGTATAGCCTCAAGTTCATCCATATCCAGATATGCTCCATAGATGGTCCAGGACATTAGGACAAGGATGAAGAAGTTCATATATAGCTTGGGTAGCATGTGAAGAAAGTGTGCAAGGCAAAATTATTGATTCCAAGTATGGACATCTCTAGGCTTATGGTCTATGTACAACAGCTTAAATAGGATAAGAAGAAGGATAGAGAGGAGCATATGAGCAAGAAGGCTAAGTCAGTAGGGCTTGAGATGAACCAGCCTAAGTAGAGTAAGGGATACCGCTCCTATTCTAGGAGATCTATAAGTCATGGACCATCCTCACCTAGTGCACTAGTTATGATAACAGGAATGAACAAAAGTCCCAAGGTCAGCAGAATTTAGAGTATGGGGCTCTCAGTCACAGGCCAGTGTGACCTTTAGTTCAAAAGGGAAGCCATCTTGTTAAAAATATGGTAGGATGCATTTGGGGGAGTGTAAAAAGGGAGGGAATGGTTGTTATAAGTATGGCCAGATGGGCCATTTTCAGTGGGAGTGTCTATTATGGAACAATAAGGACCATCCTTCTGCTACGACAGCACTAACTAAGGTAATTAGAAGGGTGCTACACCAGGAGTAGCTGTGGAACAAACTATTTATATGAGATGGGAAATTGATAAGACCAAGAAGTTGCACCAAATATGGTGATGGGTGTGCTTTGAGTTTTTACCTTTAATTTGTTATGCTTTGCTTGATTTGGTTGCAACTCTGTCTTTCGTAACACCACACGTGGGTAGTAGATTTGAGATCCTTCTTGAGTGCTTCCTTGAGAAATTTTCTATTTCTACTCCTATTGATGAGTTTATTCTAGCCGAGAAAGTTTATAGAGATTGCATTGTGTCCATCCATCATAGGGATACTCTTGCTGATTTGATTGAGTTGGAGATGATTGACTTTTTATGTAATTATTGTCCTGGACTGGCTTCATGCCTATTATGCCTTTGTCGATTATAGAACCCAACCTGTCAAATTCCAGTTTCCGAATGACTTTATCATAGAGTGGAAGGGTAATTCTATTGCACCTAAGGGTAAGTTTTATTTCCTACCTTAAGGCGAGAAAGTTAATCTGAGATGTATCTATCACCTCATGCGAGTTAAGTCTAACGATGTTGAGCCTCCCACCCTTGAGTCCGTTCAGATTATGAATGAGTTTCTTGAAGTGGTTCCTGAGGATCTACCTAGAGTACCTCTTGATAGGAAGATTGACTTCATGATTGATATTCTTTTAGACACCCAACCTATTTCTATTCTACCATATAGAATGGCCCCAACAGAGTTAAAAGAATTGAAAGATTTGATAGAGATGGGCTTCATAAGGCCGAGTGTTTATCCATGGGGTGCTCCGATTCTCTTCGTGAGAAAAAAGGATGGTTCACTCAGAATGTGAATTAACAATCACCAATTGAATAAGGTGATAGTCAATCATACGTACCCCCTCCCAAGGATAGATGACTTATTAGACCAACTTTAGGGTGCCACTATTTTCTCCAATATAGACCCTAGATCAATCTATCACCAATTGAAAATGAGAGAATGTGACATCCCGAAGATAGCTTTTCGAACCCGATATGGTCATTTTGAGTTCTTAGTCACGTCCTTCGGGTTGAAAAATGCACCTGCAACCTTCATGGACTTGATGAACAAAGTATTCAGGTAATACCTTATTTATTAATAACATTCTGGTGTATTCCCGTGATGAGGAGGAGTATGCTAATCACCTCAGAATCGTTGTGTAAATTCTCAAGGATAATGAGTTATATGAAAAAGTTTTGAATTGAGAGTTTTGGCTCAAATCTATTGCATTCCTAGGCCATATATTTTCGGGTGATGCTATATGAGTGGATATGCAAAAGATCAAAGCGATTAAGAACTAGCCTAGACCAACCTCTCCGACTAACATCAGAAGTTTCTTGGGGTTGGCAGGCTACTACCAGAGGCTTTTGATGGGTTCTCCTCCATATCTGCACCATTGACTAGATTAACTAAAAAGAAGATCAAACTTCAATGGTCCGATGAATATGAGAGGAGTTTCCAAGAGTTGAAAAATAAGGCTAACTATTGCCCCAGTGTTGACCTTGCCTAAAGAAATTAATGGATTTATCATTTATGGTGATTCATCGAGAGTGAGATTGGGACGCGTATTAGTGTAAAAGGCTAAAATTGTTGCTTATGCTTCTAGGCAACTCAAGGTGCACAAGAGGAATTCTCCCACATACGACTTGGAATTGGCAGTGATGGTGTTTGCTCTCAAGATGTGGCACCACTACTTATATGGAGCATGTGTTGATGTATTCACAGATCATAAAAGCCTATAATACGTCTTCACTCAGAAAGAGCTTAACTTGAGGCAGAGGAGATGGCTTGAGTTACTGAAGGACTACGATATGAGCATCCTCTACCACCCAGGTAAAGCTAATATGGTTGATGATGCTCTTAGCAGGTTGTCTATGGAAAGAACCACTCATGTGGAGAAAGAAAAGAAAGAGTTGTCTAAAGAGGTTCATCGATTGTCATGGTTGAGCGTTCAACTACATGAATCTGGTGAAGGTGGAGTTCTTGTGCACGATAAGTCTGCATCATCTCTATTAGTGGAGCTGAAGGAAAAGCAAGAGTAAGATCACATCTTGTTGCAATTGAAAATAGATATGCACAGCCAAAGGGTGATGGATTTTGCCAAAGGGGAGATGGATAATTTAGATATCAAGGCAGATTGTGTGTTTTGGAAGTTGATGATATTCAAAAAAGGATCATGGCAGAAGCCCATAACTCTAGATATTCTATCTATCCAGGCTTAACTAAGATGTACCATGACTTAAAAGAAGTCTACTAGTGGAGTGGGATGAAGAGGGGCATTGCTAAGTTTGTTTCCAAGTGCCCGAATTGTGAACAAGTCAAAGTTGAGCATCAAAGGTCATGTGGAGCAACTCAAATTAATATGGACTTTGTCATAGTCTTACCGAGGTCCTGCAGACAGCATGATTTGATTAGAGTGATAGTTGACAGGATGAAAAATTTGTATACTTTTTGGCTGTGAAGACGACATACACTATAGAGGATTATGTCCGAATCTACATAAGAAATATTATTAAATTTCATGGGGACCCTATGTCAATCATCTCAAAAAATTGCCCAATTTTCTGCTCAATTTTGGAGATTCTTTCCGAAAAGGCTTGGGTTTGAAGGAGAATCTTAGCACTGCTTTCTATCCACAGACTGATAGCCAGGAAGAGTGCACTATTCAGACTCTAGAAGATATTTTGAGAGTCTACATCATTGACTTCAAAGGTAATTAGGATGATCATTTGCCTCTGATTGAGTTTTCCTACAACAATAGTTTCCATTTGAGTATTCAGATGGCCTCATATGAGATACTCTATGGGAAGAGATGTAGATCCCCAATTAGTTAGTTTGATGGTGAGAGATTTGATGGTAATAATTTATTCCTATTCTTTGAGTTCCCTTCTATTTTGAGTTTGAATGATGATAGAGCCTTAGAGTCCGATAGATGATTGAGTTGATTTTTTAGTTGATTAATACTTGGTTAACTGTTTATTTGATTGACTGCATGACTAATTGTGACATGTTTGATTGTTGGAGTCCTAGTTATGAATTGTGCTTTGACTAGGTTCCTAGATTGTTGTCCATTCGAGAACGAATAATCCCAAGGGGGAGATAATGTAATACCCTTTAATTCATCCTACTTAGTTTAAATAGATACCCAGAGAAAACTGAAAAAAAAAAGATTCAGAAAAGTCAGTAGAAGAAACCATAAAGGGCCATCTACGGTCTGTAGAGTAATCTACGGCCCGTAGATGAGGCCTTATAGGTGCCCATGTGACTTAGTGTAATTTTTCTAAGTCTGGGGCCCATGTGTGAGATAGACTATAGACCATACACTATTCCACGACCCATAGATCATGTTTTGTAGCTTGATGACTCAAAAGTCAACTTTTTTGGATATTGAATGATGAGTTACTAGATGGCCCATCATCTTACTTATGGCCCACAAAAGATGTTCTTATGTTGATGTTCCAGAAACCAAGATTTTTGAACCTTGAGACGATGAGTTACTGATGTGCTGTCAAAATACAACACTTTTGATTCTTAAAACTTGGAATTTTGTATGTTCTCAATGCGATGTTAGTATATTTGATGTGTTTTTATATTTGTTTTGCAAGATTACAGCATTGGCACAACTTTTAGATAAAGTGTGCAGAATTTGCTGAAGTAGAAGTTTTGTGAGACCCTTTACAGGCCGTATAGAATTCTATGGCTGTAAAGCTAGTTTTGTATACAATTTCAGTGAAGTTAAGCATATGAACAAGCAGACAAGCTACAAAAGATTTTACAAGCCCTGGACTTGGAGTCGTGCCTTGAGGATCAAAAAGTGAGGAGTTGTTGAAAAGCCATCAGATAAAGCCCTCTAAGGTCGTAGAACATTATATGGGCCATAGAAAGGTGCCATGGAAGTCAGCCCCAAATTTGAAGAAGTAATCCACGAAAGCCCAACTACGAGCCGTAAAACATTATATGGCCTGCAGATGCTCCCGTAAAGTCTGTCGACCCAGGTCTTCTAATCAATTTGATTTTGTATTTTAAGTAGCATAAATCGGTTTTTAGGTTATTTTTCAAGGAGAAACAGTGAGGAACTTACAGAACATTATAGAGGAGCAGAGAACTTGAGAGAAACAATTGTAAAACTTTATTTTGTCTTTTGATCTCAATCTTGTGATTCTTTGTGAAGAGTTTGAATTCCACGTGCTTAATTTTGTTGTGTAAGTGCTCAATTGTGTTGTTCAAATTCATAAGTCTTGCATTTACACTTCTCATGAGTAGCTAAATCCACAACTAGGATTTTGGGAATAATGAAGAACTAACAAGGTAAAATCGGATAATTCATAATTCTTGAAAAGTGTGCATGCATGTATTAATTAATTCTCTTCATATTGAATGCTTTTTAATGGTATCTAAGTTTAGAACTCGCCTAATGTTACATACTAGATCAAGGTAGTAATGAATAGAAAAAGAGATTAATTAATAGGATTCGATTGATGTTTCTTGTCTAATCAACCACACTAGGCCAATGGGAGGTTGTACTGGAACAATAGGTAAGGGTTAGTAATGTCACATTGCATGGATAGACCAACTCATGTAATGAAATTCACCTCTTGCCTGGATCAAAGGGCTTGGTGAACTTAATTTACTGTTATGCATGCTACACACTAGAAAAGGAATTCGATTATCTGGTAATACCGAGTTAGGGAATCATGGTGAGCACAATACCTTAGTTACTTTTCATGCTAAGTTAACACTTGTTTTTATTTAGGATTACTTTTCATAGTTTTCACAACCCCCCCTCTTGGGGAGATAAGTTCGTTAATTAACCCGAATTACCTTAAATTCTTTTAAGTCTACCGTATTCCCTATGGATTCGACCCTAACCTTGGTTAGGTTATATATATTGACAACAACCATTTTAGCGGCCCTAAAAAGGAGATTAGCTTGGCCAATATCAAGATTTTGGCCCCGTTGTCGGGGAAGACGACTAGACTTGTTTAGTTCAAGTAGTTTGGAAATTAATCCTTATTTCTTTCATTCTACGTTTTTTGCTATTTTTGTTTTATTTTAAGGTACAAGTGTAGTGTATGCCCAAAACATGAATCGAGGCATTCACTTGACTTCGTTTGACCCAGAGATCCAAAAACTACTAAGAAGGATAGCCCAAGATAATGCAAACAAGGTGGCGAATGTAGCTCTAAAAATGTGAATGAGAAGGTGAATAATGACAACCCACCTCTTCTTGAGGAAATTAATCCACAGCCGCAGGACTTTAATGTCGAAGCTTATCAGTGGAACCAATAGTGGTTGAACCCTATGGATTTTGATGTTACTGGAGCCATTGTGTTACCGCCACTATTGGCTGACACAAAGATCATGGTTTCAAATGGGTTGCTTCAGATACTACAGAATAGTGGGTTATTCACATGCCTACCATCAGAGGATCCATACAGTCATCTACACAATGTTGCGTTTGTCTGTAAGATATAATGGGAACACAGAATCTGTTTATGAATGTTGTGGGACTTTGTGACTAACTGGGAATGCAGCGGTATGGCTATTTGAGCTCCTGCAGAGTTCGATGACCAATTGGTCTAAGTTGTAAAAGGCCTTTTTGGAGAAGTACTACCCGAGATCGAAGAAGCTCAAGTTGAAAGATCAAATCAACAACTTTGAGTAGCTTCATGATGACTCGATCAATACTACATGGAAGTGATTCACAAAGTTCTTAATGAGTGTCCCAGACCACAAAATTGTTGGTGCGTTAGTGGAGATCTTCTACCATGCCCTGGACGAAAATAGTCAAGCATATACTAATACCATCTTGGAGGGCATGTTTTTAGATCAACCATTTGCAAGGATTACTGGGAAAATGGAAAAGGTCGTCAAGACAAATCATGCATGGGGGTAAAGAGATAGAAAAAATGGTCAAGACAAATCATGCATGGGGGTAAAGAGACAGGTCACCTACCAAAAGCTCGTGCACTGTCAGTATTGATTCGGAGCAAGCTAAAATAAATGAGAAGATAATACAAGAGCTTCTCCAGGATCGTACCAGCATAAAGGTGATGATGAAGTAGAATCCAGAACAAGTTAATGTAGTTGTTCATCAGCCTCCGTGAGCACCCATGTACGAGGATCCTTACTATGAGGAGGACACTTGCTTTATTTTTTATTAGACGGGGTGTTTTCGGACCAACGCCCAAGGGTCTAATTAGGATTATTGGTGCCAAAGTCAAGAAAACCAAGGTTAGAACTATAATAGAGTGGTGCTTTCAGTGACAACCATAGAGGTTACTACAACAAGAATAGGTTCCAGGATAGAGATGCAGATTGGGGTCATAAAGATGGCTAAAGAAATGATCTTTATGTGCCACCACACAATCGTGATATCGGTGCTAGTAGTTCTAAAGTTGAAGATATATTTGACCATCTATTGAAGAAGGCTGAGATACAAGATAAGACCTTGAAGGGGATGAAATCTGGCATCTCCAGCATTAGTTAAAAGATCGAGTCTTATTATGTTGCTACCAAACAGCTAGAGCAAAAATTGGTTCAAGTATCAACTCAATTTAACCAACATGAAAGTGGTACACTACCTAGCAACACAATTCAGAACCCAAAGAATAAAGGCCAGTGCATGGCAGTTAATACTCATGGTGGGAAGAGTACATTAATCCTCCTAGCTGGTAGAAGATGATGATGTTTGAGAGGAGATAGTTGACATCAAGGATGCTTATACCGAAGATGATCGTGGTAAGTATAAGATTAGTGACACTGCAGAGGCACCATAGAAGCTGAAGCACATTCCTAGACCTCCTCCTCCCTTACCTCAAAGAATCAAAAAGAAGGAGGAGAAGGAAAAATGCAAGCACACTCTCTCCATGCTGAAACAACTCTCCATCAACATACCGCTCATTGAAGCATTAGAGAAGATGTCAGGGTATGGAAAATTTTTGAAGGACCTAGTTACAAAGAAGTGTACTGTGAGTCAAGAGCTCTCCTACGAGCTTCAACATTGTAGTGCAATTGCTATAAGGTGCTTGGTGCGAAAGCGAGAATATCTTGACATTTTTACCATACCCTACACTATTGGAGATGTAGTGTTCGCAAGGGCATTGTATGATCTCGGTGCCAGCATAAAATGAATGCCCCTTGCAGTCTTCAAGAAACTAGGATTGGGGGCCCTACTCTGACAAACATGCAGTTGTTGATCGGTGATTGCATGGTGAAGAAGACTATGAGGATACTCTATGATGTACTGGTGAAATGGAGAAATTTGTGTTCCCTGCAAACTTTGTGATCCTAGATTGTGAAGTCAACTTCGAAGTCCCAATCATCTTGGGAAGGCCCTTTCTAGCCACTGGTTGAGCACTAGTGGATCTGGAAGTTCGCCAACTTAGGTTCAGATTGAATGATGAAGAAGTTATCTTTAATATGTGTCAGTCAATAAAGAGGCTAGACGACCTGAAGAAGGATGTTTAGGTACTTGGTGAAGTCTAAGAAACCAAGCTGTCCAAGTCGTGCAGCGACAATAAATCAGGCACTACTCAGGAGGCAACCCAAGATATTTGATGTAATAGTTTTAGTTATGTTTTGTATTTAGCTTTTGGACTTATAGGTAGTTTAATCTTTCGCATTTTGGTTGTAATTATGGATATTGGATTGGTTCCATATATGGTAACAGTGTGTTCAATGAAGAATGTGCAGCTACATGACTAAGTCAGCCATCCTAGGTTGAAGAGGCATCAAGAAGTGCTTCTACAACTGGTTCTACGGGTTGTATGTAAATCTACGACTCGTACATTGTCTCTTAGAACACTTCCATTGAGAAACAAGATGTGTACTCTGGTCCACAAGCTAATTTTACAGTCCATAGATAAAACTGAGTCTTGATTGGGGCACGTGGACTCCGGTTAAGTTTTCTATTTATTGGCTAACTATGGAGGTCTCCACGACCAACTCTACGAGTCGTACTAAATTCTCTGACTTATAGACTAGTTCATGAAACCCAGTTCCCATAATTAGGGTTCAGACATTCCATGAAATCATGTTTTACGGGCCATAAAATTCTCTATGGCTCGTAATCGAGATTTCGTGAAGTCTAGGCCCATTAATTTTGGTTGACCTGGTCAACATATAAATAGAGGAGTTAAATTATTTTGATCCCATTCTTTCACAAAATTACAAATTCAAACCAACAAAACCCTACCCTTGTTCCTCTGACCATCGACGACTGGCCACCCATCATTTTTTGGCCAACTGTTTCGACAACCCTAAGGTTCCACCTTTCGATTTCTCCTTTAATTTTTACACTTTAGTCGTTTAATTTTGTAATCTCTTAGACCTAAAAACCCTTTAATTACCAAATTTTGTTTGATCAAGTTCAAATTGATTGTTGGATATAGTAATCCTACAAATATGATTAGTCTTTTCTACATTTCATTATCCCCGGTTCAAGAAGGCTGAGACTTTGATGTTATTTGTCCTTGTAGTATTAGTTTTGAAGTCAACCAAAGGGCCACACCCCAGGTAGTTATCCCATAATAAATAAGCTGAACTAGAATTAAGGTGCCATTGAATATGCTTCTTAATCTCCAACTTGTTCTTCATCATGTATTTCCACACAAATAATTGTCCGTTCTTACATTTTTTGGAAATTAGGCTAGCTCTTTGACAATACTTATCCATCATAAAATCACCCCATAGAGTATTCTTAGTCCTGAAGAACTACTAGTGTTTGTACTAAAAACGATATTACCACATCAGGCATTTGCCTGACTCCACTACCACCTTCCTCATAGGGATAACTTAGGTTCTTCCAAGAAGACCATTGGTTCGGGATTCCATGTAATAATCCTCATGGTCTTATTGTCAATTATAGTATTATTCTTATATATGTATGTCTATTAGGCTATAAAGTGTTTTATGATGCTTTTACACATGATTTTAAAGGTTCATTGAGCATGCATATCTTGTCCCTACTCTATTGCTATGTCTATACATATTGCTATTACCTACAATGTTCATTGATGCATTGTTTACTTATGTACTTAGTACATCCCAAAGTACTAAGAATACTCTTTGATGTGCAGTCAAAATACAGCACATTTGATGCCTAACACAAGGGATCGTGTGAGTTCTTAATGCCACTTTTGCTGGTTTTTATGTGTTTTTGTGTTGTTATTGTAGAAAAGGTATATTGGCATGATTTTGGAGAAAAATTGCAGATTTTACTGAAGCGCTGGACATGCGATCTCACTATGAGTTATAGCCCAAGCTACGAGTTGTATGGTATTCTCATAGCAAGAAACAAAGATCAAAAATCAGAAATCTGCTAAGTGGAGGTTAGCCCTATGAGGCCATCCTACAAGTCGTAGGTCTCACTACGACTTGTATAGGTAGACTCATAGTAGGGAACAGAGAGCCAAAACTTTGGACCCAAAAACTGAAGTCCTAGACTTTGAGAAGAGCAGAGGAGTTGTAGCCTAAGCAAGGAATCATACCAGTGGGTCGTACCATTTGAGTCCGAATGCCAAGAACTTGATATGAGACCGCAATTACGACTCGTACGTCACCCTACGAGTCGTACCTGTGAGGCATACCAACTTTCAGTTGTCTTTTCTGTGTGATTTTTAGGATTAATTTATAAACACTATAAATACTTTAAGTTAGGGTTTTATTTGGGAGATTCCAGATTGTGAACATTGAATGAGGCTTTGAATATTCTCTCAAGAATATTTTTAGGATTTTAGAATAGATTTTCATTTTCTCTTGAAAAACCCACTTTTGGAGATTACAAATCATGCTTTGTACTCATTATCAATCTATCAAGCTTGTGGTTTGCAACTTGTGGTGTCTTCACTCTTTATTGCTTTAGGTAAAGTTCTCAACTATGTCTTGTATTTGCACTTTTTGTTGGTTTTGCCTTAGTCATGAGCAGCTAAGCACTCAAAACTTGGGGTTGTGGGAATCATGGGTAGTTGACTTGAAATGATCTAGATTTATTGCATTTCTACAATTGGGGTTTTGCATGTATTATCTATTTCTTTTCATTAAGATTGTTCTTTGGTGGTGGCCAACACCAAACCCCGCATACTATCACGATCCCGACCAAGGTAGTGACGAATAGGAAAGGGGAAGTAAATGACAGGATTAGATTGATACGTTATCTTCTAATCAACCAAACCTGACCAAGGGGAGGTTGACTAGGAAAATAGGTAACGTTTAGTTGGCACACCATGGTTGTCAACCAAGCGTCATGGTGAATTTCGACCTTCACCTTCACAAGAGGGTTGGAAGAACCTCAGTTATCATCTTACATGCAAATTTCCAATTATTGCTATGCTGTCTAGGGTAATCAAGTCAACGAACCATGGGAAACACAATTCCCAAGTTGTCCCTAAAATTGAGTGTTTTCTCGCGTCATAGTATAGTGTTTTTTTTTTTGTTCTTGAATCACAAACCCCTCCCCATTTAGAGATTTTAGTTATAGATACTCAAAATAATTGATAGTGAATTCTTGTAGTCAAACCCCATATTCCCTGTGGATTCGACCCTAAATTTCGGTTATGTTAATTGCTGACAACGACTGCTTTCTTATGGTGCCATTTCCGAGGAATACGACTAGGTTTTTGACTTGATTTCACTATTAGTTTGTTCAAGTATTAATTTCTGGACTCTTTTGTATTTTACTTTTATTTTTTGTTTTTGTTGTTTGATTTTACTTGCAGGATGTACTAGGTTATATGCCTTATACAAGGAGCCAAGACAATCCCTTAACTTTGATCAATTTGGAGATCAGTGACTATTTAAGAAGAATGGCTCAAGTGAACGAGGATATCGCGGTTGAGGAAAAACTGAATATATGATGCTATGGGAAGGGAAGACGATCCACCCTCAAGGGATGATCGGCTACAAATTAGGGATTTTAGTGAGAATGCTTATGGTTGTAACTAATATCGCTTGAACCCTATGGCTATAGACGTTACTGGTGCTATAGTGTTACCTCCACTACCGGCAGACGGTAAGTTCTTGGTGTTAAGTGGGTTACTTCAAATGCTCCAAAATCGCAGGTTACCTTTAGAGGATCCCCCCATCATCTCTATAATGTCACCTTCGTCTGTAAGAGTATCATAGGGACACAAAATCTTTCTCTTGATGCCATTGGTTTATGGGTGTTTCCACTTTCACTAACTAGGAATGTAGCTGTGTGGTTGTCTGAGCTCCCTCCTGGTACAATAACAAGTTGGGCAGAGCTTCAAAAAGTATTTTTAGAAAAATATTTTTCAAGTTCAAGGAAGCTAAATCTCAAAGATCAAATAAACAACTTTGAGCAATTGTCAGGAGACTCTATTAGTACCACATGGGAGAGATTTACCAAATGCTTGAGGATGGTCCTCGATTATAAGATTATTGATGATGCCTTGGTTGACATTTTCTATCATGCTATTGACGAGAATAGTCAAGCTTGCGCTGACACAATCATGGGAGGCATGTTTCTTGACTAACCTTTTGCATTGATAGCCGCAAGGATGGAGCAAGTGGTTAAAACCAATAGAGCACGGGGTCAATGAGAGTGAGGTGCAATGAAGACATCTTATGCGGCCAACACCAACAATGAGGAAGAAAAGGTCAATGAAGAGATCATGGAGCAACTTGCTCAACTTCACACAAGTATGGACTTAGTCTTGAAGCAAAACCAAGAAAGTGTCCAGGCGGTCACTCACCAAACCCCTAAGGCTCCCATATATGAAGATTCATTCTTTAATGAAGATTCTTGTTTCGTGAGTAACCAAGCGGCGGGTTTCCAAAATAACCCCCAAGGGTCTAACTCAGACTATTGGAGGCGAGGTTTTGGGAATCAAGGTCGGAACTACAACCGTGAGGGTGCTTATAGAGACAACTGGGATGGATACTATGAAAGGGAGAGAGTATGTGATGTCGAATTGGGAAGAAGAGATAGTTATAGGAATAGTCCTTATGTGCCGCCCCACAATCGTGATGTCATGCCAAGCACTTCGAGGCTTGAAGAGATGTTTGTCAAGTTGTTGAAAAAAGCCAATCACCAAGATGAGACCTTGAAGGGAATGAAAGCGGACATTTCAAGTATTAACCAAAAAATAGAGTCTCACTCTATAGCGATTAAGCAACTAGAACAACAATTTGGGCAAGTTTCTTCACAAATGAACCAACGACAAAAAGGTACCTTACCAAGAAACACGGCTCCAAATCCTAAAAATGAAGGGAATTGCATGGCAATCATGACTAAGAGTGGAAAAAGCACCATCGATCCCCCTACGCTGGTGATTGTGGATGAAGTTTATGAGAAGGGTATTGGTGGTGAAGTTTTGGTTGAGGGAGAAGGTCTGGAGATTGTTGGATACAAAGATAAGAGGTGAGGGAGCATGAAAAAATTAAGTCAATTCCAAAGCCTCCTCCTCCTTTCCCTCAATCGCTTAAGAAAAAGAAAGAGGAGGGCGAATTCTAACACTTTCTCTCTATATTGAAGTAGCTATCCATCAACATTGCCCTTCTAGAAGCTTTGGAGAAGATGCCCAGGTACGACAAGTATATAAAGGATTTGGTGACAAAGAAACGCACTTTGAGCCAAGAGTTCTCACAGGAGCTCCAACAATGTAGTGCAATCATGACCAAATGTCTTGTTCAAAAATGAGAGGACCCTGGTGCATTCACCATCCCTTGCACCATTGGCGATGTTGAATTCAAGCATTGTGTGATTTAGGAGCTAGTATCAATCTAATGCCTTTTGTCGTATTCAAAAAACTTGGGTTTGGCACTCCGACACTAACACGAATGTGATTGATCATGGCTAATCGAACTATCAAAAAGCCGGAGGGAATACTCCTTAATGTGCTTGTTAAAGTTGATTAATTCATCTTTCCTGCGGATTTTGTGATCCTTGATTGTGAGGTTCATTTCGAGGTGCCTATCATTTTGGGAAGACCATTTCTGGCCACTGGGAGAGCTCTTGTGGATATGGATTCGGGTCAACTTCATTTTAGGGTCAACATTGTAGAGGTCGTGTTAGACATCCGCCAGTCAATGGAACACCTGGATGAATTGAAGAGTAAGGTTTGGCCTCTTGATAACTATTAATGATCGACGAATACAAAGTCGATCCACGACGTTAAACAAGGCACTTCTTAGGAGGAAACCCAAGCATATGTGATGATTTTAGTTTGTTTTTAAGCTTGTCTGGTTTTTAAAGATTTTAGGTAGTAAGATGTTGTTTTGTTTTAAGTTTGAAATACATTGACGCAGTTGTGAAATTTTGAAGATTGCAGTGTTTTCAGATTTGGTGTGCAGGTGGAAATTAAAGAACTAAAGATGTGAGAAAATGGCACTTGGAGAAGCCTCTACGAGTAGGCCTATGAGTCGTAGTCACTACTACGACTCGTAGTCATACTTCGTAGAGAGAAACAGTGAGTAATAAAAGTGGGAACACACACTATGAGCTAACCTTACGATTCATAAGGTCTCCTACGAGTCATAAGTGGGGTCCGTAATGCCCAGGTATGAATTTTAATTTTTTCTAAGTGATGGATCTGCTATGAGATTGGGACCTATGAGTCGTAGGATACCCTATGACTTGTAGTTGAGGTCTCGTATCTCCAATCTATAGTATTTTAAAATGAGACCCAGTTTAGTATAAAAAGTTTTGACCCCTAAATTCAATTCCATTAACCTAATTCCGACAAAAAACCCCCCAAAATCCTTTCCCCCATTCACTATTTCGATCAAATCCCGGCTTGACACGTCACTTTCCAGCGAATACTCCATCGAGGATACTATTCTCTAGGGTTTAGGCATATTTTGCTCTCTACTTTGCATCGGTTTGATTCTTCTCTCATTTGGTAAGCTTCGTGATTAGTTTTAGTGCACTATTTTAGTGAGTTCCATTCTTGGGATGATTGTGTGCTTGGTTTAATCATGAAGATTCATACCCATGTGATGATGCTTGTGTTTAGATATGAAAGTTAGGATTTGAGTGCTTTGAAAATCCTTTTATGATTTGAGCCTTGTTTCAAAATCTTGTGTGGGTGGTTGTAGTTGTGAATGTGATGGTCACTTGAGTATGGTGCTTAATTGTTTTTCTGATCCTTGTGAAAATTATTCTCAGGATGGGATGTTGAAAAATGTGGGTGTGTCTTAATATGCCGCATCTTATTAGACTTACTTGAAAGTGTGTGAATTCTCCGTGCATCTTAATAGATTGTTGTGTTGATAACAAATATGAGTTTGGAGGTCTGTTGCTTTTGGTTTTACTTAGATGTGCTAAGAGATTGACTTGGATTTTTGGGGAATAGTTTTGCCTTTTGGGTGATAGTTGTTGTTTGGGGTTGACATGTTGGGATGTTGAGATTCTGTATATATCTAAGTTGATGTTATAAAGTTTGCTTCTATGTTGATTAATTGATGTTTTGGTCCACTAATGGTTCTTGTGGCAAGGTTGTATGCACCACAGATGCCATCTGTTTTCTGCTACAAGGACCCACTATGGCTCATAGGTAACTCTACAAGTCGTAGTGGTGCCTTGTAGGAGAAAACAGTCACCTATGATTCCTTAACGCTTACCATACAAGACCCATCTATGATGCTAAGTCTCTTCTACGACTCGTAGTAAGGGACTCGTAGCAGTTGCCTAATTGTAATTTGTACTTTGTTCCCTATTACGTGCCCAGACTACGACTTGTAGGTCATGCTATGACTCGTACCTGTGGTCTGAATAAAATGATATTTCTCTCAGGCACCTTTGTACTATGAGGCTATTGTACGACTCGTAGGACAAGCTACGAGTCGTGCCTATATCTCATAACTGCAAACCTGCAATTATATTACTGAAATTTTCTTTTAATTTCAATATCTAAGTGTTTTTGTTTCTTGTTCTTTATTATGTGATCATTGTTTGGTCAAACATATTGAAGCTCACATGTTGTTGTCTGGTTGGTTTGCAGATATCATGCCTCCAAAGGATAAATGAGCAATGCAAACATTCCAAAGGAGGTTGGTCGATGAGTCCTCCGAGATTGAGAGATCTGAAGGGTCATTAGAAGTTCACAAGGTCAGAATAGACCCCGAGGCTAATATACCTCAGACTCGGGCTCATACAGCTCAGGCACCTATGGAAGTGAGTAGTTCCTCCCAATCTGAAGAGGAGGAATAGAAGGGTAATGGAGATGGGTCCAAGAGTAGCTCACCATAGATGAGCCACACACACACCGAGACAGAATCTAAGGATGGGTCACAAGCTCCACATGGGGAGGTGCAATCAGAGCCCCCGATCGACCCCAGATGGTGTGTTGCAGGGATGAAAGAAATATACAACCAGGGGTTAGAGCCAAAGGTCAAGGCAAACCGGTTTGACAATTCCATAAGGAGATTAGGCTAAACATCTCTGTGTTGGATAAGGTGTCAGGGTTAGATGTGGAGATAGACAGGCACGAACTTCGATGGACTACACAGTAGCTGGGCAAGTATGCCCCTGAGAGGCCCGAGCGGAATGAAGTTGTGCTAAATGAACGAGTTGTCCTAAATGCCCCTTGTTAGCCACTAATGGAACTCCTTGGTAGGCCCCTAATAATCTAGAGAAAAGGGTGACAGGATTATTGGAGGAAGCTTGGCTAATCTTCACTAGTTCGTAAGTTTTATACAGCCTACCTTCATATACTTCATCGAGGGTTGCCAAAGAACAAGAAGTCGATTGAGTAGCCTAGATTATGAGTATGTCAATCCAGGGTCGAAGAGTTCGTATTTCGGAGGAAATGATTCGACGAATTCAATTTGGTCCCACCTATAGAGTGCCTCAGTCCATCACAGAGTACGATGGTCGCATTGAAAAAATGAGGAGATCGGTGAGTAAGAAAACGTTGGGGCCAAGACCAAGCTGTTGTAGTGGATTGCCAGCTAGATATGTGAGGAGGGGTTTGAGTGGACATGGGTTATAAACCATGCAGATCCGATAGTGAAAGCTCACCTCTCTTTCTGGGCCAAGTTTTGGTGGTCGATTATCCATGGCGTATCTGACCTGCTTTCACAGATAATGTGATCACCCTAGAGCGAGCCGTGTTATAAGCCAGCATCCTAGCTAGTTATGAGATATATTGGGCTCGGATTATCTCCGAGCAGATTCACGAGTCTGCCGTCTGGACAAACACCTCACTGCCATTCCTTGTCTTGATTCATTGATTGTGCAGTGCAGCAAGTGTTCCTATCGACCCCCACCGGCACCAGCATATAGAGTTCACACGCAACATGGATCCCAGCCTGATAAAGGTTGATGAGAACCCGATATCCCTACCACGTGCAGCTCCTTCAGCCATCCAGATCCACTTCCGATTGAGCCTCAGACTTAGGGTTCGACTCTAACTACCACCTATGTTACTCTAGCTACTGCAGATCCTTCCTAAGCTACTGAGATTGAGTCCACACCATCCTCCAGTACTCCAGCACCAGCATCATCCACTATTAAGATTGATTCTCTTATCTCTATTGTTGCTTTTCAGGCACTGCTGCGTAGGGTGGCTACAGCAGAGTCTAGGCTACAAGCTTTAGCAGCTCAGGTCATACCATGGGTCAGTCAAACTGTTCGGGACTCAGAGGAGAGGGTAAAGGCATTCGCCCGTGATATAGTAGATGAGAGAGTTAGAGGAGTGGATGCCCATATAGATTTATTTGAGATGAGAGTCCAAAGGAGGCTTGAGGATGTTCGGCCTGCTGACATAGGAGTTGTCCAAGTTTAAGGCCGACTTGTTATAGATGTTAGCAGCCCCTATTGCAATCCCAGAGGTGGAAACGGCAGGTGATGAGGTTTTTGACTAGCCAGCTGACCGATTGCATGTCCTTGGGAAGACGCCCTCGAGCATGATGATCCAGATATGAGTCTGAAGAGGTTGAGACCTGAGGAGGAGCCGATACCAGAGGAGGTGGTGCAGGAGTCGCTACTGATGGCGGCTATACAGAGAGATCAGGAGCAGCAGACCTCACATGGAGAAGGTAGCTCACGTACAGTTGCAGCCCAGACTATTGAGGAAGAGGTCATGACCCAAGACCCTGCAGACCAGACTGATACTGATGCTTGAGCACCATGATGTTTGACTTTTGACCCCACCCCTTATCTTTTATATATGGATACTTTGTTCTTTCTGTTAGACAATTTTTTTATTATGTTGATTTTTGGATTTGTTTAAATGTTTTATGTTGGATGTTCTTTTTACTTATGTTTTGGATGTTAGTTTTTGAAATGTTAGTTTTTAATGTATATACATATATATATATATATATGTATATGTATGTATGTATATGTTTTCATTATTTGGTTTTCGTACATATTTTTACTTTGAGGACAAAGTATTCTATTTTGGTAGGGTGTGGAAAGTTATGGAATAAGGTAAGTCTGACTAGCCTCGAGTCCATAACTTCTCCTCTTTTGATCCCAAGGTTTTCTTATCGTGTTTCTTATTCCTTATGGATGTTTTAATTTTCTGTTGAACTAGTATGTTTAGGTAGTGTTGATAATATGTAAATATATTGTAGTATGGTCTCTTGTGTATACATAGTCTATAAATGCTTTTTGAATGATTTGAAAAATTTAGGTACCCTCAAAATTTTTGAGATTTGTAGTTATTGATGCATTCATGCATTTGGAGTATCTAGTAATGTTTGTTTTGATAATGTGAAGGTAAGATGAGGCTGGAAGCATGACCTGTGAGTCTATACTTGATTGTGTGTGTGCAATGCCATGTGTGTTATGAGCTGATTTTGCCACATTCATGCATCATATATGGACTCAGAACTTGCCTTAGTACTCTAAGATTGGTTTGGTGATATGGTTGATTTGGATGGGATCTTAGGCCTTTGTTCTGTTAGTGAGCTCACTCTTGCCTAAAGGACCTACCAAATGAGCAAGTGAATCCCTTGTTCCAAATTTTTGAGCTTCTCGGGTACTCATTCTGTCTTGACACTTGTAGCTTAACCTTGTATGATGAAATACCTTGATATTGGCCTTGGTCTATCTTTGAACATGTGAACCGTGATTGAGGCTAAAAGCCTAATTTGAGGGTGGCTACAAATTGTGACCCTAGTTTGGGGAATAGATATTGTGTACTTCACCTCAGGCTAAAAGCTTGGCCTTTATTATGGTAAAGTAATAAAAATAAGGTGGTTGGTTAGGAAAGAAAGAAAGAAATGAATAATCATGAGCCAGGTGAAGAAAAACAAAAAGAAAAGTACCTTGAGTTGAAGAGATTAGCAAAAATGAGTTCGAAATTGAGGCACAGCTAGAGAAAGAAAGCAACCAGGGAAAGCTTGAAATGGGATAATAAAGGTGGATTTAGTGAAAATGGATGGATTATGAAGTTAAAAGTGTTGGTGAACATGGTTCAAGGATGGCTTTTAGTCACTACTTGACTAAAATGCCATACCAAAGCCCCCTGAACTTAAGTTACAAACCATTAAGTCCTAAAGTGATCCAAGTCCATTGTGTCACCAAACCGGAAGTTGAGTATAGAGGCAAGCCTATGCTTTTAGTCATTTTGCATGAATTTTAATTGTGAGAGTGAGAATGCTTGCACTCCCTGAATTCTAAATGCTTTTTGAGTGAGTGCAAGGAATTTCTTTTCTTTGAGGGTATTTGGACCACTTGATTAGCATATGACTATACCAGTGCTTGTGGATGGTTGATGCCCCTTAGCTTATCATAGTTGGGTTGCCAGATTCATCATTGTGTTTTTGTTGTTCTTAGTGGCTTTGCAATCTTGTTTTTGAAAATTAAAGTTGGGTACCTAAATTAGAGTAATTAATCTATATGCCATTAGTATAGCTATTATGTATTTCTCATTGTCTGCGTAGATTGAGTCGTCGCTTAAGGACAAGCAACAATTATAAGTTGAGGGTATTGATGTGCTATCAAAATACAGCACATTTGATGTATAACACAAGGGATTTTGTGAGTTCTTAATGCGACTCTTTATGGTTTTTATGTGTTTTTGTGTAGTTATTGCAGAAAAGGTAGCTTGGCATGATTTTGGAAGAAAATTACAGATTTTGCCGAAGCACTTGACATACGAGCTCACCTACGAGTCGTAGCCCAAGCTATGAGTCGTATGGTGATCTCGTAGCAAGAAACAAATATTAAAAATCAGAAATCTACTAAGGTAAGGTCAGCCCTATGAGGCCATCCTACGAGTCGTAGGTCTCACTACAACTCATATAGGTGGACTTCTAGCAGAAAACATACAGACAAAACTTTGGACCAAAAAACTAAAGTCCTAGACTACGAGAGTAGCATACAAGCCGTGGCCCAAGCAACGACTCGTACCAGTGGGTCATATCGGTTGAGTCCAAAATGCCAAGAACCTAATACGAGACCCCGATTATGACTCGTAGGTCACCCTAAGAGTTGTACCTATAAGGCATACCAGCTACCAACTGTCTTTTCTATGTAATTTTTAGGGTTAATTTGTAAGTACTATAAATACTTTAAGTTAGGGTTCTATTGGGGAGATCCCAGATTGTGAACATTGAATATGCCTTTGAATATTCTCTCAAGAATATTTTTAGGGTTTCAAAATAGATTTTCATTTTCTCTTGAAAACCCCACTTTTGGGGATTGCAAATCTTGCTTTATACTCATTATCAATCTATAAAACTTGTGGTTTGCAACTTGTGGTGTCTTCACTCTTCATTGCTTTAGGTAAAGTTCTCAACTATGTCTTGTATTTGTATTTTTGTTAGTTTTGTCTTAGCCATGAGTAGCTAAGCACCCACAACTTGGGGTTGTGGGAATCATGGGTAGTTTACTTGAGATGACCTAGGTTTATTGCATTTCTACTATTGGGGTTTTGCATGTATTGTCAATTTCCCTTCATTATGATTGTTATTTGGTGGTGGCCAACACCAAACCCCACCTACTATCGCGATCTCGGCCAAGGTAGTGACGAATAGGAAAAGTGAAGTAGATGACAGGATTCAATTGATGTGTTCTCGTCTAATCAACCAACACTGACCAAGGTGAGTTTGACTAGGACAATAGGTAATGGTTAGTTGGCACACCATGGTTGTCGACCAAGCACCATGGTGAAATTCGACCTTCACCTTCACAAGAGGGCTAGAAGAACCCAAGTTACCATGCTGCATGCTAATTTTCAATTGTCTTTATGTTATCTAGGGTAATCGAGCCAATGAATCATGGCAAACACAATTCCCAAATTGTCCATAAAATTGAGTGTTTTCTTGCATCACAGTATACTTGAATCACAACCCCCCCTCCCCCATTTAGAGATTTTAGTTATAGATACTTGAAATGATTGATAGTGATTCTTTTAGTCAAACCCCGTATTCCCTGTGGATTCGACCCTAACCTTCGGTTATGTTAATTGTTGATAGTGATCACTTTCTTATTGGAGTGTGAACATCATCACTCTTGCCTACGTGATATCACTATGTAGGGACGGAAAACAATACCACTCTTCACTTTTGTGGCTAGATATTGAAATTACTTGTGAAGACTTGGTGATTTCCTATGCTTCGGGGACAAGCCCTTATGTTCTTGCTTATGTTGATGTTACTGAGACTTTTTACTTTCTTATCTTGAGGGTGAACTGATAAGTATGTTCTAGTCCCCACCAAGATCTATGATGTAGAGGCATGTTTGGGCCTATATTGATGTAATTCCCTTTAATGGAAAATATTGACTCATATGTTTAGATTGTTTGATACTATGTTTCCACTTGCTTACTCTTATGATTGCTTCTTCACCTTATGTATGCTTATGCTATAAACAAGAGGCCCAAATGGGGCACCTTCAGGTGTCACATCGTGTCATGTCTAGGCCCTAGGTTTGGATCGTGACAGAGCCTGAAGATATTCCTACTTTTCTACCAAATTTAAGTATGATTTTTATGCATTTTCATTATCTCAATTTCAATTATATGAATTATGATTTATCTTAAAATTACTAATTTAATTATATATGAATTGTCATTAGTTACTTGATTTTAATGATTTTAATGCAAATTCTCCTACAAACTATCTAGGGTTCATGAAATTATGGGTTACTTTGATTATTATCTCAACTAATGTTATTCTTTAATATTATCAATTATTCAGGCTTAAGTTAAATGATTTCAAGTGATCATCACATAGGTCCATGCATCATGTTAATTTCAAGTACAAATATATGAATATCTTAATGAGTTCTTTCAATTATGATCCAATTGACATGATTTTACATTATTGAGTGTAGATTTATCTAAATTACATGGCCATAAGTTGATTTGCTATAAATCTATGTTTTTACCCTAAATTTCAATATGAATTATCATCATGATCAATTAAGGACCTCATGAATGCTTTTTGATAATGATAGTTTAAGTTTCAAATGATGTTTCTCATGAGGAATGAAGGCTTATGAAATGATTTATGCTTATGAATGATCAAGGCTTCATTTAAATTTTCACAAAAGTAATTCAACTATTATTCATGAAAGTCCCTTAATGAATAAACGAATGATGTTGGAGGATCTTCCACCTAATTAACTATTAACGAGCTGTTCTATGACTATGACTTCACATCAATCAAAACTTTCATGTCATTCTAATAAACTCATAACATGCTTATTAGCCCTTCAATCTTCACAACATTCACAATTCACATATCTTACCATAAGGCTTTCATCAACATAACAAGCTTGACTCTTAACTTTAGTAAAACATGTTGCGCATTAGTACACAAGCTTAAAATCATGAAATACATGAGTATAGGACATGTATGAGTAAAACATAGTCATTTAAGAACCATTCAAATCAATCCACCGGCATATTAGCAAAACCCCAATTTGAGTACCATGAAATCCATTTCCAAAATTTATAATCTTGAATAGCTTTTCTAAAAATCATAACATGCATAACTTCAATACTCATAAATCAAATCATTGGACAACTTTGAATAGATGTCCATGCATAAGCAAATCAATTCTTGATAGGATCAAACATAAATTATGTTCACAATGCAAAATAGAAAGTACCCATGAAGTATTAAACCTTGAAATCATGAAATTTTCATAAAAGAGAAGAGTTCGGCTCTATATGTGAAAGAATCCATGGATGAAGACCCACATACCTTACATCCTTAAAATAGATGAAGAAATTTTGACGAGACTTGAAGAACTTCACTTGAGTTCTTGAATTACAACAAAAGTTCTTGAGAATCTTTAAATTGATCGAAGGATATAGTGAGGATTTTGAGAGTGTTGGAGTGAGAATTGGGGAAAAAATGATTAACAATAGAGGAATCTCGTCTATAAATATGTTGATTATGACCCAATTACCCTCATTTGAAAAAGAAGAAAATTTGGATAATTTTTAACTGTGGGGAAACATGTGGGTGATAAGGACTTGTTCCCTCACAGGTCATTTTTGTGCAAAGTTTAATTTTCTCTTATTTTGGTCTAGGAATAAGTGTAGGTCGTTTTTGTACTATGGGGGACCAAGTCTGTGGTGTTGATTGGTTGTGTACCCTATTAGATAAGCCCAAATCACCTAAAAAATTATTTTCGATACGGGTGACTTAAAAATTGAAGACCACCCCATTTCTAAACAATTTTGCCTCCTGAAAAAGAATACGGAGTTAGATTTGTGAAATCATACATGAATTTTAAGATATTCAAGAAATATGCATATGGACATTTTTGAGTCATGTGGGGGTGTTAAAATATCTCCACCTTGGGAACATTCGTCCCTGAATGTGATGGAAACATACTTAAGAAGAGTGATTAGACAACTTTTATCCTAACATGAATGCAAGGAATGCCACTTAATCATCATTTCAAAAAGTTTCAAACTTACAAATAAAAAATCATCAAAACTTGTTACTATAAAAATGTAGGCATGCAAAAATGACATAAGGACTGAAATTAAAGACTTGAATCCATAGATAGGAGCTAACTTATTACCTTAGGCTCGAGCAGAGTGGAAGAGGCATAGATATCGCTTCTTCATGTTTGCTTCGGCTTCCCAAGTAGCACTTTCAGCTTGTTGATTCCTTCAAAGGACTTTTACGGATGCTATATCTCTGTTTCTCAACCTCTTCACTTGCCTATCAAATATCTCCACTGAGACTTCTCGAATTCTCCTCAATACCAACAACCTCCAAAGGCATAATAGAGTTCGGATCACTTACACACTTTTTCAACATAGACACATGGAAGACCGGATGACCCATACTCATCTCTATAGGCAACTCCAACTCATAATCAACCTTACCAATTATCCTCGATATTCTCTAAGGGCGTACATACCTTGGCCTCAACTTTCCCTTCTTGCCAAATCAAAGTACACCCTTTATAGGTAAGACCTTCAAATATATCACACCGGAGTAGGATTTTTGCCTACTTTGAACAGTTTTCAATCTTTCTCTTATCAATCTCACCTTCTCCAAACCCACCCAACTGAGTATCTACAACGTTTATCATATAGAGCTTCAATGAGAGCCATTCTGATGCTAGAGTGATAGCAATTGTTGTAAGCAAACTTGATAAGTGGAAGATGCTCATCCCAACTATTTTTAAACTCCAAAACACAAGCCCTAAGCATATTCTCAAGAATTTGAAATGTTCCTTTCGACTTGACCATCTGTTTGTGGGTGAAAGGTCGTGCTAAGTTTAACTTTGGTACCAAGACCTCTTTGAAAAAATATCCAAAAGTGAGGTAAATTGAGCACCACGATTTAAAATTATAGATAATGGGACCCTATGCAATCTAACCAACTCATGAATGTAAATCTAGCATAATCGTCGGCACCATATTGACCAGTAGGAAATGAGTTAATTTCATCATTCTATTGACAATAACCTATATAAAATCAAAATGCTTTCTAGTCTTTGGCAAACCAATCACAAAATCCATGTTAATCTCCTCTCACTTCCAATTAGGAATCTCTATATCTTAGGCTAGGCCACATGGCCTTCAATGTTTGTCTTTGACTTGTTGGCAATTGTGACAACCAACTACAAACCTTGCAATATCTCTTTCATACCACCCCACCAGTACACTTCCCTCAAATCTTTATACATCTTGGTAGAATTGGGGTAAATAGAATAGGATGAGTTGTGTGCCTCCCTCAAAATCAAGTCCCTCAACCCATCAACATTTGGCACACAAAATCTACCTTGATATCTAAGAACACCATCTTCCCTTTGGGAGAAAATCCCCACCTTGCCCTGTTTCACCAATGCTTTCAACTATAACAAAGCGGGGTTAAGGTCTTGCTTAGATTTGACCTCTTCAATCAAGGAAGATTTGGAACCATCTATAACCACTATACCACCACTTTTGGCTTCATCCAACCTAACCCCCAACCTAGACAACCGGTGAACTTCCTTTTTGAATTCCCTCTTACCATCATTAATATGAGCCATACTCTCCATGGACACTATACTTAGAGAATCGACAACAACATTAGCCTTACTTGGATGAAATACACACTCATGTTATAATCTTTAAGGAGTTCTAGCCACTTTATTTGCCTCAAATTGAGATCCCTTTGAGTGAACATATATTAAAGACTCATGTGGTTGATGAAAACATCTACATAACCCCATGCAAATAATGATGTCATACTTTCAAAGCAAATACCAGGACCGCAAGCTCAAGATCACGAGAAGGATAATTTCACTCAAGAACTTTTAGTTGTTAGAAGTATAGGAAATTACTTTACCATTTTGTATCAATACACACTCGGAACCAACTTTTGAAGCATCACAATACACAACAAACCCTTCTAACCCTTACGGTAGAGCCAAAATAGGAGCAAATGTAATCTTATCCTTTGAAGTTTGAAAACTCCTTTCACATTCATCAGTCCAAACAAACTTCATCTTCTTTTGAGTCAACTTCGTCAAAGGAGAAGCAATAGAGGAGAACCTAGTCACAAATCTCCGATAATACCCTGCGAAACCCAAGAAACTTCTAATATCTATGAGAGTCAAAGGCCTAGGTCAATTTCTCACCACTTTCATCTTCTTAGGGTCCACTTTTATCCTTTTTTTGACACCACATGCCCTAGAAATGCAACTTCTTTCAACCAAAATTCACATTTATCAAATTTAGCAAATAACTTCTCATCTCTCAAAGTTTGAAACAATACCCTTAAATGTTTCACATGCTCTTCCTTACTCTAGGAGTACATCAAAATGTCATCAATGAATATCACAACAAACATATTAAGGTAGGGTTTAAATATCATATTCAAAAGATCTATAAATATTCTCGATGCATTAGTTAAGCTAAATGACATCACCACAAATTCAAAATGCCAATATCTAGTCCAGAAAATCATTTTAGGAATATCACATTCCCTTAACCTCATTTGATGATATTCAGATAGAAGATCAATCTTAGAAAATGACTTGTCCCTTGCAATTGGTCAAATAGGCCATCTACCCCTGGTAGAGGATCCTTGTTCTTTATGGTGACCTTGTTGAGTTGTCAATAGTCGATGCACATTCTAAGCCAGCCATCTTTCTTGCTTACAAACAACATTGGTGCACTGTAAGGTGACTTGCTAGGCCTAATAAAGCCCTTCTCCAACAAATCTTTCATTTGATCCTTTAACTCTTTCAACTCCGGTAGAGCCATTTGATATGGGGAAATGGAAATGGGTTGAGTATCGGAAAGAAGGTCTATACTGAAATCTATCTCCCTTTTAGGAAAGACACCGAGAAGCTCATTACAAAAGACATCAAGAAACTCATTAACCACAAAAATTGACTCAATGGGAGGGATTATAGACTTAACATCCTTAACTCTTACAAGATAATATATGCAACCCTTAGAAATCAATTCCCGAGCCTTAAGACAAGAAATGAACCTACCCTTAACTATTGAATCATGACCTTCTACTCTAGGATGAGCTCATTAGGAAATAGAAAATTAACTTTACGAGTTCTACAACCAATGGAAGCATGATATACATGTATTCAATCCATCCTAAGAATAATATCAAAATACACCATGCCAAGCTCCACAAAATAACAAGGCAATACTTTATGCAATATAGACACGGGACAAGCCCTATAGATTCTTTGAGAAATAATGGAGTCACCAATAGTGGTAGACACCTCAAAGGGTTCACATAACAATTCAGGACATACATGAAATCTATTAGCAACGAATAGAGTAATGAAACAGAGAGTGGCGCCTCATCCACCCCTTGTCTCCCTTGAAGAGCATAGAACTGGTTGTGACGTGGACTACTCCTTGTTGACCACCTTATTCCCTTTGATCACCCTGGGCACTTAGTCCTTAAGGATGACCATCACTGCCCTTGTTTTAAGCATTTGGACAATCCCAATCTTGGGGCCCATTTTGTCACACCCGAAGCAAGCACCCACATCTCTATAGAATCTACCACTATCATTCTTACCACACCTTCAACACTTAAGAATTATTTGTCCACCATTACCACCATGACCTTTAGGGTTAGGTGCCCTATCATTGGCAAACCTTTGGTTTTGAGCATTAGATGACCCTTGACCTTGAAATTTGTGGCCTTGTTGGAAATGAACACCCTTAGCACCTTGAAATCTCCCATCATAATGAGCCCTCATAGACTCCCCACTTATCATCTTTATAATATTTTTGCCTTCAAGTTGCTCGGCATAAGTCATGAGCCAAGATAAGTCCATATCACCAACAAGCATAGCAATGCAACATTCTTCATTAACTAAGTTGGATGCTCCCGACACAACCTTGTTCATCCTTGTCTCAGAGTCAACAACAAAGTGCAGATCATATTTTGAGAGCTTATTGAACTTGAGGGAATACTCCCTCACACTCATGGAGCCTTGCTTGAGATTCATAAACTCCATCATCTTTGCCTCCTTTAATTCAATAGGAAAGAAATGGTTAAGGAAGGCGGCTTTGAATTCTTCCCACGGGATATGATCAATATTCTCCCTTTTCATTTTCCATTGAGCAAACCAAATTTGAGCAAGGCCTCTGAGTTGAGAAGCCGCAAGTTTTTTGTTATCCTTCGAGCTCACTCCTATAATAACAAGCACCTTATATATCTTACCAATAAATTCTTGGAGGTCCTCTTCCATTTTGGAGCCATAAAACTTTGGAGGCTTTATCCTTGTAAAATCCCTCACTCTTGAGGCCGGACCAGGAGCATGAGAAGCTTGGGTTCATTAGCTCATTTGGTTGGTCACGACTAGTGCCAACTAAGCAACGATATTCCAATACTCTACATGAGTGACCCCAGCTTCTTCATGGGGAGGTTGAGGAGCCGAAGGGGGCAAATAAACCTCTAGTGTAGGAGCTCTTTGCATTATTCTTGGTGGCATAATCTAGAAGAGCAAAAACCACTCATTAGAGGAAAAAAATCTTAAATTAAATTCTAAAGTATGGCATCGATCATGAAGAAGTGAATCATTTCCTAAACGCTTCATAGCCTCCTATTCATAGTTATGGTGTACTTCACAACCATGAACAAGACTTTACTCGATGTAGTATGTTGGATTTCTGAGGACCATTTACAAACCTAGTGCTATGATATAAAGATTTTCATGACCCAATACTAGGGCCTAGACGTTTCAATGGTGAATGGAGAATCCGAAGTAACCCCAAATAAGCCTCAAAGCATAGCTAAGCACGCCCTTGATTATGGAAACATATACAAACAATAAGAAAATAGTTCTAAGAGAAACAAGACTTTAGACTCATGCTATGGGGATAGATAGGGTAAAGGAATTAGCATGATCACATGACAAGCAAGACAAAAGGGTGGGTAAGTATGACTCACACTATGGGATTAATAGGGGCTTAGAATTTCCATCATATTCAACAACATATAAAAGAGGATAAGGACTAAAGAAATATTCCATAAGTACATAATCATCATAGGAGTCAAGTTCATGACATATATATATACAACGACACCTCTAATATTAGTGGAACGGGGCCTAAGACATCTCCCAGTCTCACTCTCAAAGTAAATATCCAAAAGTAAATAAGTCTAAATAAGGCATAAAAGGAAAATGGATATTGTCCCTCAAATGGAGGACTTACCAATAGCAATCTTCAAATAAGTCATCTAGCCATGTGAAGGAGGATTAATAGGTGCTTCAGTCCCTACATGGGTAGATTATGTAGGAAAAAAGTATGTGTTAGTACTTGGAATGTACTAAGTATCTGTAGAGCAATGCAATAAAGACATAATCCATAATTAACAAGATGCAGAATCATATTCAGATGATATAAGCTCAATATCGCATAAATGTTCAATACTTTAGTCAAAACATGCATGAGGATAGCCAAATCACAAAACATATCATACATAGATGGAAAAAGACCATAACCGACAAATAAGATCAAGCGAGCTACTACTTGAAATCCCAATGTTCACTCTACACCTAATAAACTAGTGATCTACTTTGCCAAAGTACACCAAACAATCATCTTACGGGAACCTCCCCTTTTCGGAAAGTGTTTCACAAAAAACCTTACGAGACCACTTTTTCGGTTACTTTACAGGAACTCCATCCTTTTTGGTTAATATAAGATCAGATCCTTAGGGTAACACCACTCTTTTAGCTTAATATTAGATAGAAGCCTTACGAGAACACCACCCTTTTCAAATATCAAGTACCATATACCTTACAGGAACCCACCCTTTTCAGTTATTCATGCAATAAGAAAATCACAAACATATGGTGGCAACATAGTTAAGGGACTACAGTTACATACCAAGGTCCTGTCGATGCTAAGTCAACAATCCCAAGGAATACTCAAACCATATACATAGTCATAATTTACAAAGTCTCATAATGTCATAATATCATATTAGAGTAGCTCATCAAAATCAAAACTTCATAAAATCAAAGAAAGGGCTTCACATCGTTAAAAACTTTCACATCCTTCTCACTAATTCATAAAATGCTTATTAGACTAACAATGTTCACAACATTCACATTCTCATATCTTGCTATAAGACTTTCATTCATATAACAAGCTTGTCTCTTAACTTTAGTCAAGACATGATGCTTATACATACATAAGCTTAACATCATGAAATACTTGAGTGTAGGACCTGGATGAGTAAAACTTAGTCATTTAAGAACCATTCAGATCAATCCACCAACATATTAGCAAAACCCCAATTTTGGTACCATGAAATTCATTTCGAAAATCATAATCTTTCATAGCTTTTCTAGAAATCGTAACATGCATAGCTTCAATAGTTAGAAATCAAATTATAGGACAACCTTGAATAGATATGCATGTATAATCAAATCGACTTTTGATACAATTAAACTTAAATCATGTTCATAATGCATAATAGAAAGTACCCATGATGTATTAAACTTTGAAATCATGAATTTTTCGTAAAAGAGAAGAGTTGGCCCAATGGGTGAAAGAACCGATAGTGAAGACCTACATATCTTAAATCCTTGAAATAGATGAAGGAAACTTGATGAGACTTGAAGGACGTCACGTGATTTCTCGAATTCCAATAGAAGTTCTTGAGAATCTTGAAATTGATTGAAGGATTTGGTGAGGATTGGAGAGGATTTTGAGAGTGTTAAAATGAGAATTAGGGCTAACAATAATTAAAAAATAGAGAATCTCATCTATAATGGTGTTGGGTTATGACCCAATTGCGCTCAGCTAAAAAGGAGAAAGTTCAAAAAAATTTGAAACTGTGGGGAAACAAGTGGGTGAAGCGAACTTGTTCCCTCACAGGTCATTTTTGTGCTAAGTTTAATATTTTTCCTATTTTGGTCTAGGAATGAGTTTAGGCCTTTTTGTACTGTGGGGACCAAGTCTGCAGCGGGGATTGGTCGTGTACCCTACTGGATAAGCCGCCCAAATCACCTGAAAAATTATTTTTCAATACGGGTGACCTCAAAATCGAAGATCACCCCTTTCCTACAATTGTGCCTCCTGAAAAAGAATACAAAATCGGATTTACAAAATTAGGTACGAATTTTAAAATATTCAAAAAATACGTCATAGGGACATTTTTGAGTCACTTGGGAGGTGTTACAAATACCTAAGTGCAAAAACTACAAGCCATCATAGGATTTTAAGGGGTTTCTTGTCAATTAAGGTTGGCTTCTTAGTTTTTTATAGACATTAGCTTAGTAGATTCACATCTCAGATCAACCTTTCTACCCTAATAAAGTACATTAGGTCATTTTGATGGTATTATACATCAAACTCTATGTCGTAGCTAACATAGTTATATATAGATTTTAGTATCATCCACAATCAATCTTTTCAATTATTGCATGATCAACTATTCAGTACAACCCTATTAGTTCCCAGTTTATATATTTGGTCATTGCATTAATTTATGTTTACAATTCAACATGTTCAGTTATCATCTTTGTTTTGCATATCCTGTATGCTCAGTACATTCAAAGTACTTTGCGTACTTTTTGCTTATATTGTCTAATAATACAGGTTCAAACACTCAGTACTCAGGCTGCAGTTAATATGCTTCTAATCAGCAGGCCTGATATGTTGGTGAGTCCTCATCTTTTCGAGGACAGTCCTTATGTTTTTTCTAAGTCATTTACTTTCAGTTTCGGACATTTGGAGTTAGCTACGGGCTTGTCCTTGTAACTCATATTAGTAGAAACTTTTCAGATAGTTTAGATTCAACTCATGTTTCTTTTGAGCAATAAGAACCTAATTATGGATCTCCTATCTATCGATTTAATTAATCTGAAGTTAGAGTGTTGCATTAAGTGTCTTGATCTTAAGTATGCATAAATGAATCATTGAATGAGTTATTTCTTCAATTTTAAAAATTGAAAGTCCTAACCGAAATTTTGCATAGCCAATTTGGCTTACCCCACCCGCACAAGAATCTGTTAAAAATTGCCAACACACAAAAAAATATCAGATTTTGAACTTTGCATTGATCTTGGAAATAAGTAGTCAATATTTAGGAGTTTGCTTTGAAGCGCCTTCTTTAGAGTTGTGGAGCATTAAATAGTGCAACAACTCAACCAACAAATGAACATCATGCCCTGCTGTAACAATCAGAGAGGTCTGTATAGGCAGACCCTCCTTTATTTATTGCCTTGACCTTTATTGTTACCTTTGCCTTCTCCCAAAGTTACATTTTCAGACAACTATTTAGTTTTCAAATTCTCCCAGATTTCAACAATAACATACTCAATGAAATCTCACAAGTAGCGTCTGAAAAAGGTAGAATAACATACTCAATGAAATCTCACAAGTAGCGTCTGAAAAAGGTAGAATGTACACAGACCTTACCACTACCTCATAGAGGTAGAGAGGTTGTTTCTTCTGAATTCTCGTCACAAAAACCCATAAGCGGAATAAAATAGATATGGAAAAACAGAAACGAAGAGAAATGGAATAAAAAGAGCGGCTAATAATAAAAAACACATGATAGTATGTAAGTACGAGACAAATTAACATATATAAGACAAATAATGACAACACCGGATAAAAAGACGTGACAAATTCTACTACCCTACTATATCTCACGGCCAGACATCAATTTAACCTACTAATCTATTAGTCTGCTATTCTAATTCGCGACCTTCACTCATTACTATTCACACATAATAATATATGATAAAATAGTTATTCGCACACAATATTTTTACAAGGAAATAATACATATTAATTTATCATAACTAAGACCTAAAGTCATTTCTTTTTAAATTTTCAACTTATCATATGACAGTTTAGATCATGAAACTTAAAAAATAATTTAATATACTCCCTTCGATCATGTTTACTCGTTCCCTATTGACTTGACACATGGACTAAGAAGTAATAAATGATAGAGACAATTCTACCAAATTACCATTTGAATATAATAAATACAATGTCTTGAAAAATGTAATAAGAAAACCACTATAATTAATGATAGAGCAAATTAGGAACTAAGGGTAAAATTATCTCTTGATTTCATAAAGTGAAAAAGTATTGTTGGACATTCCAAAATAGTATAATGGATAAGAAAAGATGGACAGAGGGAGTATAACATATGTATTTTAAGTTTTAAAATCACGCAATTTCACCAAGGCTACATTATATTCTTAATTTCATGTATAATCAAATCATAAGGATTCTTAAAATGAAAAAGAGGTACTACTTCTCCTTTTTTTTTTCCACTGAGTGTTCTATTCGGGACTGAAACTCCCAATAGAATTTTTTCCATAGTCAAAATTTAGATTTGAAATCGCTAATTAAAGATAAAATAATCTCATAACTGCACCATTAAACGGAAGTCGTACTTCAAGACTAGGAGGAGTATATTAAAGTTAAGACTAGGTAGTGCTCCGTGTAAATTTAGTGGCTTTACAATTAAGCTTAGAGACCTTTTTTGTTAAAATATTGTCCAACGTAATACATTGAGTTTAGGTATTCATACTGTTAATTTATATCTGCATAACTAATTTCGTTCATATCAATATTTAAACATCTGGTAAACAATTATTATGTAATATTTATCATACATTTGTTTTACACAATATATCAAATTTATATAAAAGATGTCGGCACATATTTTCATTCCGTTATACAAAAGTATAGTATAATATTATACAAACTTATACACAACATGATTTCGTCAATATGAACTTTCACCATGAAAATGAATCAAAAATATCACCAAATAATTCAAATCTTCATTAAATATCTTCAACTTTTTATCATAACTTCAAGAAGATATTTCCAATGAATCCCAGACGCCAATTTGTCAAAAAATTTAACAAATCACGAAATTAAAGTTTCAAAGTTTTGAATATCCGAAATTGAAATTTTTTATTTTTCACGGAAAGTCATTGAATAATATTTAAATTAGTGATGATTAGCATGAATATCACCCTTAATCAGTTTCTAAGGATTAAAATATAATAAACATTATGCAAAACAGAAACAGGACAATCCCGATAAACTCTATGAGCAACAATAGATTCACCGATGAGAGTATAAATCGAAAAGGGCTCCCTTAGAATTTTGGGACTCAAACTAAACTTAACGGCCAACAGACGAGTCACAAAAGATAAATTGGCACCCAGATCAAGTAAAGCATAAGCATCAAAATCAAAAACTTGTAACATACCATTCATAACATCCGAAGTCTCCTCAACTTCTATATGAGCATGCAAAGCATAGAACCTGTTGTTCCTTCGGGCATCACCTTGTGGAGCTCTTTGTTGGCCTTGAGCCACTTGACCCTAACCCTTTTGAGCGACCTTAGGACAATCAAAAATCTTGTAGTTCTTATTACCACACCCAAAGCATGCACCCAAATTCCTCTAACAAATACCCGAGTGATTCTTCCCACAAGTAGCACAAGAGGGAGACATTGACTAACCTCCAAACTATGCCTTAGGAGGAGGCACCCTAGCTTTAGCAACTCGAGCATTAGAACCTTGGCCTTGTTGGAAGCGACCATAACCACCACCCTTGGAGTTGGAGAACTCACCATCATAATGGGCCCTCTTACAATCATGCACCCACTTCTCCTTGAGCTTTTCTCCCTCAATTTGTTAGATGTCCATATCCCGGATAAGCATAGTCATACAACATTCTTTTAAAACCAAGTCAGAGATCCCAGAAATAAGCTTGTGCATTCTTGCACGGGGGTCAACCACAAGAATAAGAGCATACTTTGAGCGCTTAATAAACTTGAGGGCTCAGTCCCTCACACTCATACCACCCTATTTAAGTTTGATGAATTCGGTCATCTTAGCTTCCGTAAGTTCCAGAGGGAAGAAGCGATCCAGAAATGCAAAATTGAACAACAACATTACCACAAGCTCTCTCCATCAACCATTAAGTGTACCACACTTGAGTCACATCTTTCAACTGATATGCAGCCAACTCAGCCTTCTCCTCAGAAGTCACCCCATAACATTCAACATCTTAGTAAGTTCATCAATAAACTCTTGAGCATCCTCATCAGCCTCTGATCCATAGAACTCCAAGGGATTCATCCGGTGAAATCTCTCACCCTAGAAGCCAGAGTGGGAACATGGGGAGGAAGGTTAATCTGCCTAGTCTGAGAAGTCACCGCTCATGCAAGCATAGAAAAAATCATATGGAATGCACCATTAGAGATAGGCTCTTTCATATGCCCTTGAGGAACTTGGTCCTCATAAGCCAGGGCCAGTCTTGGTAGGGGCGCTCTTCGTAGAGGCATCTTCTATAATGTAGCAAGGACACCATCAGGATAAGGAAACCATAATATATGGTCCAAGCATGATATAATACATGAAAAAGCGAGACAATTCCTAGAACATAACTCCATTATAGCCTCCCATTTATAGGTATGATGCACTTCACACCCATGAATACGACTCTATTCGACACGACATGTTGGACTTTGAGGATCATTTACAAATCTAGTGCTTTGATACCAAGCATGTCATGACCCAAACCTAGGGTCTAGGAGTGACATGGCTAATGAAAACCTGAGAGTCCCAAACAAGCCTCGAAGTATTCATATTCACATCATCAGTTCAGAAGCGTATACATATAGTAAACATATATTTCTAAGGGACGAGAAAGTAGAACTCATGCTATGAGGATGTCATTGGGAAAGGGATTAACATGGATCCACATAACACATAGCACATAAAGACTAAGGGGCGGGTAAGTATGACTCACTCTATGGGGGAAATTTGGGACTTAGGATCTTTCACATATAACATTAAAGCATATCATAATACTCACAATGAATCCATTCAATGAAATTCAATAGATAACCATATCCATAATCATGAACTCGAAATACAACACTTAGCATATAAATGTAAAAGAGTCTACAAGTTGTCCAACAATACCTCTAATCATAAGATAGGATGGGGAAAAGACATGTCCCGGACTCACCCTCAAAGTAAATATCATAAACGAAACTTCATAGGTAGAGGAAGGGTGACTAATCCAATCTAGCCATCGTACATTGGATAAAGGTAATCTCAGGTCCTTATATGGTTAGATCATGTAGGAAAAAAGTATTTGTTAGTACGTTTAAATGTACTAAGTATATGGGCATATAATGCCTATGACTTATCAAACTTGCATTCAATGTTAGATGCAAATGGTACATAATATAGAAAGAAGCATATATCCAAAGAAGAGTAGTATAATAATATGCCATGAAATCTATGATGCATGAAGTGTAAAACGCTTATATAAGAGGGAATGAGACCTCAACCGACATATAAGACCAAGCAAGCTATTACTTGGAATCCTGATATTACCCACTTGAAAAAGAGGTGGTCTACTTGCCAAAGGTAAACCACACTTCTCCTTACGGGCCTCCCATTTCGGATAGGATTTTCACAATTTTATTATATTATATCAATGTTGTAACCTATAATGACCCTGAAGGTCATTTTTGATATTTTTAGCCAAATTACTATTTTTGCCCTTCTTAAAAGTTGCTTTGACTCACTATTGGCTAATGCTAAAAGTCAAATTTCGAAAGTATGGTGATTATCTTGAGTTTTGCAAATGAAAGAGTTTTTAAAAGGCTTAAGTTGGAAAATTTGAGTTTTCTGACTGTTTTGAGTTTCAATTGTCGGAATGTGATTTTGTTGATTCCATCAGCTCCGAAATGCTGAATCTGGTCTAGGGGAACTTGCAGAACTTAATTTGGAGTTAAAATGAAGATTTTAGGTCAGAAGTTGCATTTTTAATTGTTATCGGAGCCAAAGTTTGACTTTGGTCAACAGTCAAGGTTCGGAAGCTCAAATTGGAATTCTGAAAATTTCAATAGTTCCAGATGGTCGAACTAACTAGAAATGATTCCAATACAATTTTTAGAGCTTCTGAGAATATTTTGAGTTTTTGAGTTCGAAACTAATTTAAATGAGCTTTCTCAGGTTTTGGGTCAAGAAGGCCTCAATTGCAAATTCTGATATTTCTATTGGATCTGGAACGTCGAGTATGGTAGAGAAGGACCTTTCTCTCAGTTCCCGAGGCTTTTTAGGGGTGTTTTGGTCTCTTCGGTAGTTTTTGATATTGAGAAATGGGACCCACATTGGAATAAAACGATCCCCCATGAGAATTTTGACCACACCAATGAGTTTGAAATGTCCTTTCCAACGAGATTTCATATATGAAGTGTATTTTTCGACTCCAAATGAAGCCGGAGCATCGAATTTAAGTTTCACAGATTGTTGAAAATGTTGAAATGGGCGGGTGACGTGGCCCAATAAGGTCTTGTCACGTGGTAGACCCGGTTTCTAACCCTTAAAGCTGCAGATTTATGCAGAACGTTTGCAAATTTTTCCTAAACTTCAACCAGCATTTTCTCTCTCAACTTTGACCGGATTTGAACAATTCAAAAGGCTAAATTGTATATTTTTCCGAGGAGAACACTGTGGGAGTTTTCGAAATTGATTTTGGTATGTCGTTTGAGGTAAAATTTGTGATCTTGCTGATGTATTTTTAATATATTTCAAAAATTTTAACATGTGATTTCTTCCTCATATTAGCTCCGTCTTTGAATTGATTTTCGCCGTTGAATTCCTTATCACTTGGGAATATTTTCATGTATAAAGTTTCAGATTCTGACATATCTTTCTGGAGAAGAAATTTTTGGACTATTTTACTTTTTTCACCTAAATTAATTAATTTTAGTGTCGTTAGATTCATTATATAATTATAATGCTATATTTGAATAGATCTTGGTGAATTGGAATATCATAGAAAGGAAAAAGCTTTGGAATTGACGTGGTTCAAGACTTTATATAAGGCAAGTAAATTTCTTATCCTTGTTAAGTATATAGAATCTTGTGCTTCTTGTGTGAGGTGTTGAGAATGATTTTGAGGTATTGAGTTAGTATTGATGTTGTACCGAACTATGTTGTTGTGAACTGTGCATTATATTAAAATAAGATATTTTCTCATTATTGTGTAAACATGCCTATTTGCATTGACTTTTGTGACAAGTATTCTGTGGACTGGAAAAGATTGAGAATTAAAGAGGATGTACCATATTCGAGGGACGTGTCGCACGCCGGGACGGATACTATGATTCGAAGGTCGTGTCTCACACCACGACGAATACTATGATTCGAGAGACGTGTCGCACGCTGCGACGGTTACTATAATTCGAGGGACATGTCGCAAACCGCGATGGGTACTATGATTTGAGGGTCGTGTCGTACGCCATGACAAATGCATGGACTAGAAGTCCCCTATGGGTCCCAGACTGTGAGACAGCGGGTGTGTATCACTAGGACAGATATGCATCATTTTATTTGATATTGTATTGCATTGCATTACACCTCATTATCATTTATAAACATGTTAGTGCTTTTTGTGAAACTTGTGATAGGTGCACTTGATCCCTGGTGTTGTTAATATATAATACTTAGTGTGGCTATTGAGCTATATGCTATGTACATTGTGTCCTATTAGGCTGGGCTGATTTTATGCAGGTTGTAGTTGTGGGGGTTTGGTTGGAGTGTTGGGGTACCTGTATTCTATATTACTTAATTTTGTGTTTAGTAGTTCACTTGCTGAGTACCGTGTGTTTAGTACTCACCCCTTGCTACATTTTGTAGGATGCGAGCCCGATCCCTCTAGTCAGACTTTTCTCATTATAGGATCGAGCTTCTGCATTATTCTTAAGATAGTTTCTTATGTCTTCAGCAGACCTTCAAGGAATCCATTATTATATTATGTTCTATTTGAGAACTAGACATTTGAGACATGTATTTTATTCGAGAATTCTATATTTAGAGGCTTGTACATGT
>JAABOM020060939.1:0-11438 GCA_011800125.2 Solanum clarkiae
AAGTGCAATTTCAAAAAATTTACGAAAATTTTCCAACGCGACGAATTACCATAATTAATTATTCACGGGGTTTAACACTTTGTACCTACTGAAAAATGTAAGGTGAAGAATCGTTTATACTCTTCACACTCTTCTATAGCCTGTCTGTTCCACTTTTCCCCTTTAGCTCATCTCACTAATGTTGTCTTCGTCTTGTTTCCTTGTTTCCATCTATGGAGGATTAATGCCCAGTTCTTCAATCTTCTTCATTGATTTTTTTCCATCTTTGATCTTACTTGCATTGTTCCTTCCTCTACTTATTGTCGGCGATTATTGTGCATAACATCTTCTTTCTTGCATTTCTATTTATCTGTATTTCTCTTCTTCTATTTAAATTACCTTTGAATCTAGGTGGCTGATCGAGTTGAGCATCCTGGGGACCATTTCTTTTTGCTGATGCTCAAATCTATCCTTTTTTATAAGTATCTAGGATGAATATATCTTATGGCTTCTTCTCCTTTTAACTCTATCGCGCTCATGTTTCTCCTTATTTTCTTATAGCCATCTACCCTAAAAAATATATCAACCCCTTGGGATCCATCTGTGCGTGCTCACTGATGTATGTTGAAGTAGGCCTTTTGCTGCTGATGAGTTTAGACCCTGATATCTATTGATGCGTTTGTTATTTTTTCCCAATGTAATCGTCTTGTATATATTCATACGATTCTTTGGTTCTCTTATAGCTTTGTAAATATTGCCTTCCTGTTCTAGCCTGCTATTAATTATTGTGCTTGCCAATTTCTTTATTTCTGCTTCTATCATTACTGTGTGATTCTTCTGGTCTTTATTCATAGAACGGATTGCTGTGATTTATCTATGTCTGTATGATTTCTTATTTATCTTGGTAGCTTTACAAATTTGTGATATTCTTTTCATGTTTTATTTTTCACAGCTTCATTAGCTAAGGAGTCTGCCACAAAATTACCCTCCCTAAATATATGTTGTAAGTACACCAGTATGTGCACCATCATCTTTCTTATCTCCTCCATTCTATATATTGGCTCCCACGGTACTCTCCATTGATTGTTAATCATATTGATAAGACTGTGTGAATACGACTCCAATATAATTTCAAAAAAGCGATTTTGTTGACACTACTGTAATGCTTCTTGAATTTCTTGTGTTTCTGCCTCCATGTTTCTAGTAATTACTATCCATTATGCCGTAGCATAAATTAGATCTCCTTCTGTATCTCTAATATAAAAGCCCAAGGAACTCTCCCCTAGATTACCCCTACTTACACCATCTGTATTACATTTTAATTTTCCTCTTTCTGATTTTTTTCATATGACCTTTAAGTAGAACAGACTAGGCCTATAATTCTCTAATAATTTGATCAAATTTGGCCAATTTTCTTTAATGGTTTTTATCCATGGATACTACACTTTTATTGCTTTTCTGATTATATCTTCCACTTACTTTTTCATGTATTCCAAAGACATAAGTCCCCTATGCTTTATGCAATTTTTCCTTTTCCATAACATCCATAGTATAACTGATGGTATTAATATGTAAATTAGTTGGACTTATGAATTAGTGTCATAACTCCATCATTGTACTATAAGCTGTTGTAAGTGTATCCCCTATAATCTGATACCAACAACATTAGAGAAATATTCCCATAACTTGCAGACTATAGGAGATTTTAGGAAAAACATAGGTCATGATTTTCATTTTCCTATCCTCACAACACCAATATCTAGAGACCATCTGTATATTAATCCTCATCAAATTATCATTTGTAGATATCTTTCTATTCCATAACCTCCATAAAAAAGAAGCAAATCTTTTTTGGTAGGGTTTTATTTCATATCATTAGGTAATCCCTTCTACCATCTCTCCTTTTCCTTACCAAATTATAGGCTGACTTGACATTAAAGTAACCTTGGGAGTTTTCCATCCACCACGCTACATTTGTCTTTTGGGGCTCCCTTGGTGGTTTTATGTGGTTGATAATAAATTCTGTCTTTTCCTCTTAAATATGATTCTTTAGGACTGTCCTATTCCAGTCATCCTCTGTAACAAAACATTGTACTTCTGGTTCTTCATCTACTATTAGACCTTCCTCAATGTAATATAAAGCTCCTTGCTTTGTCCAGTTATCAAACCAAAAATTTGATCCACCATCATTAAGCTGCCACCATATATTATGTTCAACATCCTCTCTTATTTCTATCATTTTCTTCCACACATGAAATGCTCCATTTCCCATTGCCACAACGAGATGCAGTTTCTTACAATACTTTTTCCATATAGAGGTACCCCACAATGCAGAAGTGTTTGTTCTAAAATTCCACCATAATTTAGTAAGTAAAGCTTTTGAGACATCCCTCAATGATCTAAACCCTATTCCTCCTTCTTCTTTTGGGTAGCACATCCTATCCTAGGAAACTCAATGTTTGTTTTTATCCCCTGTTGCATTTCCCTAAAAGAATTTCGCAAACATCTTGTGAATATGCTCAATTACAGACTTTGGAGGATTCATCGATGATAAAATGCTCAATTACAGATTTTGGAGGCTTCATAGATGATAAAAGGTAGACTGACATAGTTTATAGCACATGTGCCACAAACATATGTCTCCCTCCAAAGGATAATAGTCTATTCTGCACATAAACTTATTTGATTTCATACATTCTAGATCAAATACGTTCTAGATCAAATTATCAAAATATACCTTCTTTCTCCTCCCATATAAAATTAGGCACCCTAAATAAGTAAAGGGGAATCCACCCAGTCTAATTCCTGTAATCCTTTTTATCTTAGCTGCTACTCTTGGTGGGACTTTATCATGAAGATAAAAGAGGCTTTTGTCTAAATTGATCATCTGTCTTGAAACCAATTCATAATCTCTTAGGACCTTCATCATTTTCTTTATCGAATAAGCCTCCCCAGAATGAAATAAAATGGTGTCATTTGCGTAAGACAAATAATTTATTCTAGGACTCCACTTCGGCATACCATAACCTTTATATGTCGGATCCTCAAATAGGTTATTCAAAGCTCTTGATAATACCTCCGCAACTATTATAAACAATGTGAGTGACAATTGGTCTCCCTGTTTCAGTTCCCTAGAAGATTGAAAGAAACCAAAAGACTGCCCATTCATTAGTATTGTATACCAATTGTTACTAATTATTCTTACTACCATGTCAATGATTCTTTCGGAGAAACCTAGCTTCCTTAATACCCATACTAGATACTTCCATGAAACTCTGTCATACGCCTTAGCTATGTCCAACTTCACCACTACATTGTGGAGCTTATTTCTCTTATTAATATCCTTATAATCTCTTGAGCAAGTAGAACATTCTTCGTGATACTTCTGTCCTTTAGAAAACTAGCCTGATTGCTCGCTATTATTTTAGGCAACACTGAAGAAATTCTTTCATGGATTATCCTAAAAATTATTTTGTTGGTGAATGTGTTAAGACTGATTGGTCTTAGATCTCCAAAAGTTACTATCGTCTCCTTCTTTGGAATCAGGACTAGGTTTATATGGGTGATATATATAGGCAACTCTTGTCTTGTAAAAAATGCTCTAACCATATTTATAATATCTTCTCTCATGATGTCCTCGCTAGTTTGAAAAAAGCACCCCGAAAAATCATCTGGGCCACTTGCTGAGGATCCATTTAATGCCAAAATCATATTTTCACCTCTTTCTTCATCAATATCCTTTCCATCTCCTCATTTTCTTCTTTTGATATTAACAAAAGAATATTATCCAGAATTGAATAGTCCTTATCTTCATTACTCTCTGTGAATTATTCTTTGAACACATTAACTGCTTCTTCACCTATATTTTGAGTAGTAGTGATCCTGTCTCCCTGTGCTGTTGATATTTCCTCAACATGCAGTTTTTTCCTTCTACCTTTCACATAAGCATGAAAGAATTTCGTATTATGATCACCATCTTCAAACCATTTCAACCCCGCTTTCTGCTTCCAATATTCCTCTTCAAACCAATTCATCCTCACTTTCTGCTTCCAATATTCCTCTTTAATATGCTGATATTTCTTTAACTCAGCTTCTGCCTTGTTAAGTGCTTCCCTATTTTCAGGACATGGGTCCATCTCCAATTGGATTTTTGTCACTTTGATAACATCTTCCAATGTTGCCACCTTTTGGAAAATATCCCCAACTACTTTCCTGCTCCATTGTATCAATGTCTTCTTAATTCTTTTCAATTTGCATTGAACAATCCTAAAAGGATTTCCAATGCTCTTTCCTTCCTTCTATGCCTCATCCACTACGCTTTTGAAGTCAGCATGCTGTGACTAAAAATTTAAATGTCTTTTTTAATGGCCTCTTGTGTCACTCTTCCCTCAACTTTCGAAGGGGCATGATCTGAACCTTGTCTAATTAGACAGTGGACTTCACTATCAGGAAGTATCTCTATAAGTTCATTATTTCGAAAAACTCTATGCAGGCGTTTGAATATATATTCCTTTAATATTCTATCGTCTATCACATGTAATGACTTCCTTTAAAATTTGAATTCTGTTATGCACACGCACTAACACATTAACTAAAATTTGTAAACTCAGCCTGTCCCACTAGCAAACCTCCCAACATTTCATCTTCCTTTAGAGCAACATTGCAATCTCCTCCTACTAGCCATACAATATTAGGGCCATCGGTAATATCCTCCAAATTTTGCCATAATTCTAACCTTTCTTTCCTATTTGAAACACCCCACATGTGCTTCGAAATACCCTATAATCATAATTTCCTTATATCACAAAATTTGTACGTGATTTTGAAAATCTGAATTCATATTATTAATCGGGGGGAGGGGGAGGCGAAATTGAGTGGGAGATGAGTATAGCCCAGATTTTAGAAGTCCCGTAACGAAAAATAATTTTTGATAATTTTTGAATTTCCAATTTCTGTGCGCTCCTAGTCCGTGACACGCCTGGGGCGCAGACTAGTGTTACAATCCCTCTGCGTTTGGTCTTCATCACGGACTGGATGCGGACTAGTGTATAATTTTCCCCAGTTTTCTTATTTTGTCTAAAGGCGTTGGGGTAATAGCCTCATGCCCATTTAAATGTGAAATCTTCCATACTTAGCCATTTTATAATTCTATAACTCAAAAACCCTCTCTCAAACCTCTCCAAGACTTCAAATTTCTCATTCTAAAGCAAGGGTTTCAAGCTCAACTTTGGAACTAAAGAACCCATCTCAAGTTTCAAGTTTCCCTCAACTCAATTTCAAGAAAAAAATCAGGTTTGAGGTATATGGGTCTTCATACATGGGTCCTTTCACCCATGGAGCCCAACCTTCTCTTTTTATGAAAATTGCATGATTTCAAGTTCTATTACCTATGGGTATCTTTTATTATGAAATATGAACATAAATTATATTGGTATTTTATCAAGTTTTGATTGATTATGCATGAATATCTATTTCAGGCTTGTTCCATGAATTGATCTTTGTCTATTGAGACTATGCTTGATTTGAGCTATGAAACTTTGAATTATTCTGAGCTTTTGTGATGGATTTCAAGATACCCTAAATAAGAGTTTTACTACAATATTGGTAGGTTGATTTACATTGAGTTTATTCTTCTTACTTTACTTTTGAGTTGCATGATTTTGAACAAGTGTCATGAACCAACCATGTGTTTGATAAAATTACATGACAAGAATTCTAAAGTTGTTGATGACCTATTACATGATTTACAAGTCAAGTGATTTCATGATGATTAAGGGCTTTCAAGCATATACTGAATTTATGAAAAGTGTCGATGATTTTACAAGTATCAAGTTGAGCCTTATTTCAAGATTTTAACGTCTTGTGAGCCATTCATGTCAAGGCAAGGGAAGGTGCATGATTATTATTTACTCTTATGTTCAAGTTACACTTACTAGTAGAGGTCAAGCATGTTTATGAGTTACTCATGTTATGTTATCACGTCTCTTACAAGTTACGCATGTTATTATTAAAGTGTGATTATTTCAAGTATTTTGTGGGATTAGACTTAGCACCATTTGAGGCTTAAGATGGGGGCTCGACACAATGGGTCCTTATATAAAGTCTTTAGTCTCTAAACTATCTGCATCATAGAATGATGTATTATACCCTTTATATACTAATGGATCCATCTAGTTCATGTTATCATGCTTGGTTTTCCTTGGCAAGTAAACCAAACTTCGCTGGGGGAGGGTGTTATGCCCCGTCACCTATACCGAGCGAATGTCATGCCTTCGAGTTCAAGTTGTAGCTGCTTAGTCTATGTCAGTTGGGGTCTCTTTCCACATATGTATGATATATTATGCAAGTTAAATGATTTACAAGCATGTTTATTTCAAGCATTGATCATGCATATCATATTGAGATCATATATCCATTGCTTATGATTATGCATTTTGAATATGTTGGATTATGATTTTGTTGCATTGCACCCTACATACTTAGTATATTCAAACGTACTAACATATACTCTATGCCTACATGATATCACCATGTAGGAAATAGAACTCCTTTTGATGATCCTCCTCCACGTGGCTAGTTCGATTCTTCAAGAAAGCTTTGGTGAGTCCTCCACTCTGAGGAAAATATCTACTTTATTTCATTCTATGATGAGACTCGTTCCTTATGTTGGATGATTATTATTATGAAGGTGAGCCTGGGAAGTGTCTTGGCCCCCTTCTCCATTCTAAAGTAGAGGTGTTGTTGGATACTAAGTTTGTATACGCTTTTGAGTTTGACTCTTCTTATCTTTCTATGTTTATGAGAGACTTCCCTTAGCTCCGTTCCCTTTTTAAACTTGACTCTTGTTGATGTTTATTTTCATTTCCGCAACCAAGGATATGTACAAGATATGCTAAGAGGCTTGTTTGGGATGTCTTCTGACTTTTCATTCCCCGTGTCACATCTAGGCCCTAGGCTTGGGGTCTTGACAAGTTTAGTATCAGAGCACTAGGTTGTTAATGATCCTTAGAAATCCAACACACCACATCAAGTAGAGTCTTATTCATGATTGTGAAGTATGCCATCACTATAAATAGGAGGCTATAATGCATTTGATGAAATGTTTTATTTCTTCATGATCTATGTCGTGTGCATAGCTAGGTCCTCTAAGGCTTATTTTTGATTCCTAATCGTTACGTTTTAGAATATGTCTCAAGCTATCCAGAATAGTGGGCAAGATGGTAATCATCGCTCACTTGAGAATCAATTTCCCAACAATGACATATCTAATGCGGAGGTTCACAATGGTCTATAGCTATTAACTAAGGTCATAACCGCCCAACTCGATCAACAAATGGGTGCTCTTGAGACTTTAAGTGATAAGAGGAGGGAACAGAGGGCTAAGAGGGCCCAAGTTGATGGTGGTTCATCTTCTACTAGTCTACCAGTGCCAAATTAAAAAAGAAAAGGGTCCCTTTTGCCACTTGTCAAGGGTGTGGCAAGAAGCATCAAAGAAAGTGTTTGGCTGGCACCAAGGTTTTTTCCAAATATGGTGGTATTGGGCATAAGATGAGGAATTGTCCTGTGGCCTCTGCAGAAGGCAGGTGAAGGGTTCAATTTGAAGGTGGACTCTCGCATGCTAGGCTTGATGGCAGTGGTGGGCTGAGTTTTTCAAGGTGCCTAAAATGTGGAAGGAATCATAATGGTAGGTTCTTGAGGCATTCGAATGCTTGCTATGGGTGTGGAAATATGAGCCACATGATTGTTGGTTGTCCATTTGATCAAAGAAAAGGAAATGTGATCGTCCTCAAGGACATAATGCTCATGAAACTCAAAAGGCACAAGGTGGTGTCAAGGGTGGAGCTACTATTTCCAAGTATTAATGTAAGGGTGTTGGTGTTCAAGCTTTTCCTACGTGCCACGAGTGTGGAAGGTACCATTTGAGGGTTTGTTTGGCTGGTTTGAGTGCATGTTTTGGGTGTGGCTCAAAGGATTATAAGTTAGGGCATTGCCCATGGGTTACTAAAAATTTTGAGAATGACCGTCGACGATCTCAACCATACCCCTCCAAGGGTCGCCAGACATAGCATAGTGCTTCACCGGTATGTTAAAGGTTTCTGGTTATAATGTGCATGCTTTATTAGATCTGGGTGCCACTTTTTCTTTCATTATTTCTTTTGTTGCCAATAAGCTTTGTGTGTGTCCCAAATTGTTGTGTGAACCTTATGAAGTGTCTATCCCTATGGATGAGTCCATTATTGCTAAAAGAGTCTATAGGGATTGTCCTGTGTCCGTATTACATAAAGTCTTGCCTTGTGATTTTGTTGAACTTGACATGGTGGATTATGATATTATTCTTTGGATGGATTGGTTACATGCATATCATGCTTCCATTGATTGTAGGACCTGTAAAGTGAGATTCCAATTCCCTAATGAGCCCGTTCTTGAGTGGAAAAGTTGTAACGTGGTGGTCAAGGGTAGAATCATTTCTTGTTTTAAAGCCCCAAAACAATTGATTTCTAAGGGTTACATTTACATCTTGTAAGGGTTAGAGATGTTGAGTCCAAAGTCCTTCCTATTGAGTCAGTTCTGGGGTCAACGAGTTTCTTGATGTCTTTCCCGATGAGCTTCCCGATGTTCTTCCCGAAAGAGAAATAAACTTTGGTTTAAACCTTCTTCCTGATACATAACCCATTTCCATTTACTCTTACGTATGGCCTCGGCAGAGTTGAAGGATCAATTGAGAAATTTGTTAAAGAAGGGTTTCATAAGGCTTAGCAAGTCACCTTGGGGTCCACCAGTGTTGTTTGTAAAGAAAAAAGATGGTTTCCTTAGAATGTGCATTGATTATCGGCAACTTAATAGGATTACCATAAAGAACAAGACCCTTGACCAAGGATTGATGACCTTTTTGATAAACTACAAGGGGCTAGTCACTTTTCTAAGATTGATCTTCGATCCGAATGCCACCAAGTGAAGGTGAGGGAGTACGATATTCCCAAGATGGCTTTTTAGACTAGGTGTGGGCATTTTGAATTTGTGGTAATGTCTTTTGGCTTGACTAATGCACCAACTATATTTATGGATCTCATGAATAGGATCTTTAAATCCTACCTTGATATGTTTATGGTGGTCTTTATTGATGATATATTGATTTGTTCCCAAAGTGAGAAAGAGCATGTGAATCACTTAAGGGTGGTGTTGCAAATCTTGATGGATGAGAGGTTGTTTGCTAAATATGAAAAGTGTGAATTTTGGTTTAAAAAGGTTACTTTTCTAGGGCATGTGGTGTCGGGTGGTGGCTTTAAGGTGGATCCTAACAAGACGGAGGTGATAAGAAATTAGCCTAGGCCCTTAACTCCAATGGATATTAGGAGTTTCTTGGGTTTGGAGGGTTACTACTGGAGGTTTGTGAATGGTTTCTCTTCTATTGCTTCCCCTATGAAAAAGTTGACCCAAAAGAAGGCAAAATTTGTTTGGACCTTTGAATGTGAAAAGAGTTTTCAAAGTTTGAATGACAAGCTTATCTTCGCTCCTATTTTTGCTTTATCGGAAGGGCTAGAAGTTTTCGTGGTTCATTGTGATGCCTCAAGGATTGGTTTGGGTGTGTATGATGCAAAATGGCAAGGTTATAGCATATGACTCTAGGCAACTTAAGGTGCATGAGCGAAATTATCCCACCCACGATCTTGAATTAGTGGCCGTGGTGTTTGCTTTGAAAATTTGGTGTCACTATTTGTATGGAGTTCATGTTGATGTGTTTACCAACCACAAGAGTTTCAAATATGTGTTCAGGAAAAAAGATTTTAACTTGAGAAAAAAAGGTGTTTAGAATTCCTTAAGGATTATGACATGAGTGTGCACTATCATCCTGACAAAGGTAATGTTGTGGCCAATGCTCTAAGTAGAGTTTCCATAGTAGTCTAGCTTATATTGAGGTTGATAACATAGAGGTGGCTAGAGAAGTTCACCAGTTGGCTAGGGTAGGGGTTAGGTTGGAGGAAGTTGAAAATGGTGGTGTAGCAGTGGTTGATGGTTCCAAATCTTATTTGATTGAGAAAGTCAAGTTAAAACAAGACCTTGACCCGCCTTGCTAGAGTTGAAGGCTTTGGTGAGGGATGGTAAAGTGGGGGTTTTCTCCCAAGGGGGGCATGGTGCCCTTAGGTACCAACTTAGGTTATATGTGCCTAATGTTGATGACTTGAGGGGGTTGATTTTGAAAGAGGCTCATAATTCATCCTATTCTATTCACCCCGATTCAACAAAGATGTATAGAGACTTGAGGGAGGTGTATTAGTGCGGTGGTATGAAGAGGGATATTGCCAAGCTTGTAGATGGTTGTCACAATTACCAACAAGTGAAAGCTGAACATCAAAGGCTGGGTGGCCTAGCCCAAGAGACAGAAATTCCTACTTGGAAGTGGGAAGAGATCAACATTGATTTCGTGGCTGGGTTGTCGAAGACTAGGAACCACTTTGATTCTATTTGGGTTATTGTGGATATAATGACAAAGTCGGCTCACCTTCTACCAGTCAAAATGACTTATGGTGCCAAAGATTATGCCAAGTTGTATATTCATGAGTTGGTTATATTGCATAGGGTACCCTTGTCTATCATCTCAGATTTTAGTGCTCAATTCACTTCTCATTTTTGGAGATCTTTCCAAAAAGGTCTTGGTACCAAGGTCAAGCTTAGCACGACTTTTCATCCTCAAAAGAATGTCCAAGTCGAAAAAACTATCCAAACTCTTGAGGATATTCTTAGGGCTTGTGTTTTGGAGTTTAAGTATAGTTAGGATGAACATCTTCCACTTATTGAGTTTGCTTACAACAATAGCTACCACTCTAGTATTGACATGACTCCCTTTGAAGCTTTATATGGTAGGCATTGTACATCCCCTGTTAGGTGGTTTGATGTGGGAGAGATGGCTTTGTTAGGCCCAAATTTAGTTATGGAAGCTTTGGAGAAGGTGAGGTTGATAAGGGAGAGATTGAAGACGACTCAAAGTAGACAGAAGTCTTACTCTGATGTAAGGAGAAAATATCTTGAGTTTAATATTGATGATTGGGTTTACTTGAAGGTCTCACCCATGAAGGGTGTAGTCCAGTTTGAAAAAAAGGGGAAATTGAGCTTAAGGTTTGTGGGTCCTTATAGAATTTTGAGGAGAGTTTGTAAGGTTGCATATGAATTGGAGTTGCCTATGGAGATGAATATGGTTCATCTGGTCTTCCATGTGTCTACGTTGAGGAAGTGTGTGGGTGACCCAAGTGCTATAAACTATTATGAGCTTGTGTGATGGATTTTAAGATACCCTAAATGAGGGTTTTCCTACAATATTGGTGGGTTGATTTGGATTGAGTTGACTCTTCTTGTTTTACTATTGAGTTGCATGATTTTGAATAGGTATCATGAACCCACCATGTGTTTGATAAAATTACATGACAAGAATTCTCAAGTTGTTGATGAACTATTACATGATT
>JAABOM020060940.1:0-11437 GCA_011800125.2 Solanum clarkiae
AAATGCTAAATGATCTAAACTCGCACTAGAAGCCTTATTACTTGAGCCAACTATGCTTCTAGCCTAATTGGGTCATTTTGGAGCTGATGGAACTCTCAGAATTATGTTTTGAGGCTATTTACCTACATTTTAGTCCAAAGTGACTTTTCAAGATGTAAAGGCCTTCAAACACGAAAAACTACACAATACACAAATGAATGACTAGGTGCCCGAGCCACCAGTGTCAGCAGGTGTTAAATGAATTAAGGTCGCTATAGAAAAGCTCTAAATACTAAAAGGAATGTGGAGCGAATAAACTAACTTGGAGGGTCATTACAAATCTTAATGATGATATTGACCAAATTATTGAATATAACTTTGAATAATGATGTCGACTCATTTTTTGAGAATTATGTGATGAAAATGAATTGGTTATTGAAGAATTAGAATGATAAGACTTGAGGATTGTGATTATGATATTGAAATGTCCATGATTAATTGGCTTAAATTATGCATGTATACATATTGTGCAGGCTTATCGCATATATTCATGCACTACTTTAAAAGTGTCTATTTTCCTTGCTTTGAAAGATTATTTAAGTTCCAATTTTTATTGAAAGTTGATGTGTTACGATCCAAGCCTAGGTCCTAGACGTGACACGACGAATGGGGAACCCGAAGGAACCCCAAACAAGTCTCTTAGCATATCAATTACACATCCTTGGTCACGGAAGAATAAAATAGCAAGTAGAGACATAAATAAGTAAAAACAAGACTAAAGGAAGTCTTTAATAGAATAAACATAGAAGAATCAAGGTCATACCTTAATTTCATCACTTGTCCAACAACACCGCTAGCATAGATTGGGTGGGGGCCAAGAAACTTTCCGGGATCACCCTCATTGCACCAAAGTTCAACATAAACAAATAACATAAATAAGAATAACATAGCTAGTGTCCCCGAACATGAGGACTCAGCAAAGCTTATCTTCAAGATGCCAAATCTAGCCACGTGGAGGATAATCGTGAGAAGCTCTGGTTCCTACATGGCAACATCATGTAGGCGTAGAGTATGTGTTAGTATGTTTTATTGTACTAATTACATAGGATGCAATGCCACAAAACATAGGCAACATATTCAAAATACATAAGTATAAACAAATGGATAAGTATATTAACAATGTAGAATGCATAAGCAACGCTTGAAGTGAAACATGCTCGTAAATCATATGCTTATATAGAATATACTACTTATGTAGGAAAGGGTCCTTTACCATCATAGATCAAGCCAACTTCTACTTGGAACCCAAGGCATATCACCCCCTTGTAAGTTGATTGAGGAATGTCACCCCCTCAACAAGGTGATTGAGGCATGTCACCCCTCTCAACAAGGTGATTGAGGCATGTCACCCCCTCAAACACTTGATGGGTATGCAATGCTAGTTAAAAATTATGCAATATAAGAGTGAAATCATGTGAGAAAACTCAATGTAAATAAACCCACCAACACTTGGTAACACCCTCATACAATATATATTGAGACCCCTCATCAAATCTCAAAATAGATCATAGATTCATAGCTCAAAACATATTTAAACATACAATATTTTATAAAACCCCAACATAGTTTATAATCAACTTTGATAATAAAAGATACCCATAGATAATCCTACTTGAAAACATGCAATTAACATAAAAAAGATAGTTGGGCACCATGGGTGAAAGGACCCAATGGTTGAAACTCACATAACTCAAACTTGGAGATTTCCTTAATGAAGATTTGAATGAGAACTTGACGCTTTAATGAATTTCTTGAGATCCGGAGATGAGTTTGAGACACTTGAATTTGGATGAAGTATTTGGTTAAGTGTTAGAGAGAGTTTTGGAAGTGTCTTAAGTGATATGGGTTTGAAAAAGTATTTTAACTCATAGGAAGGCTTAGGACGAAGACCCCAAGGCCTTGGACCAAAATAGGAAAAACTAGTAACAAAATACACTGATCCGCGCCAGGGCCACGTCGCGCGGCCAGGGACGCGGATCCTCACTTTTTTTTGTAAAACTTTGAAAAATGAAATTTCACTACGGTTACTCTGAAATTGGTATTATACCCATTTTCCACTAAATTTGGCCCTCAGTCACAAATATGAAGTCAAATTTTCGATGTCACACACAAATTTTAAGATACATGAAAATTATGATTTTGGACATTTCTGAGCCACATTTTCGGGCACTTAATGGGGCATTTCAGATGAAAAATGGTTCTGTCTAGATTGATTAAGCTAATGAGTAAAGGAGTCGAGGTGTTTACTGGTTGGTGTTGATTGTCGAGGTCTCTTTAGTTGGATATGTTAATTTCCCAAGTCGTTTTCAGATGTTGATGTCTCTTTCATCATTTATGTTACTTGTCTAGGTCCTTTATCGAGGTATCTTTTGGTGGGTACATTGATCGCTGAGATCTTTTTTGATAGCTGAGGTCTATCCTGAAGGATACATAATCCATATGTGGTGGCAATGGGTTTCAATTTGAATTGATCATCGAATGTAGATGTAGGACAAATATGCATCATGATTGCTTGACATTGCATTGCATCATCCTGCACCTTATTTACACAATACAATTGTGAGCATCTTCTTTGCAACTATACATTAATGGGTAAACATGGTAATTGTGACTATGAATTAATTGGATACAAATTTATAATCGAATTATACACTATGTATGTTAACCTTCTTGAGTGAATATTATAGTTTTGGAGGTTCAGAGATGTGGTTGGAGTAGTTGTGCTCTTTACTTTCTACTTTGTGTTTAGTCTTTACTTGTTGGTTACCGTGTTATGAGTACTCAACCTTGCTTGTACACTTATGTAAGTTGTGAGCTGGTCCTTCCTGATTTCCTCCATTTCATTATGATCCGAGACACTGGATTGCCTTAGAGATAGCAACACTGGATTCTCAAGTCTCCCTTTTTATAGTATTTTCTGTTCTATTCAAGGACTAAAACATTTAGACTTGTAATTTTTTTTCAAATCTTTGATTATAATAGAGGCTTACATATGTGATACCAGTATTGGGATGGTTTTAGAGTTGTGATTTCTTTCTAGTGTTGATTATCCTCCGCTTTATTTCGGTTGTATAATGCTATAACTCTATTTAGGCTAACTTCCTTTTGTGGGATAAGGCAAGTGTTATCACACCCAAATCTGGGTCATGACATAATCCATTGTTACCATGCGGTTAGTGTTTACAAATCCCTAATCTATAATGTTGTATATATGACAATTTGTCAAGATATATTCTCTTCATCTTGTCCTTAATACAGCCATTCCTACGTCTTCTAAGAATTCTATATAATCTTTCAATAGTGCCTACAAAATCAATCTGTATTTTGGTAATCCACGATAGTTTAATGGGTTGGGTGAGTGACTTTTTATATTGGCAAAATATGGGTTCAAACTCATATTCAACCTATAGAAATATGGGTTTCAATAGGTAAAATATGTGTAAACTATCAATTAGACAAATGGGTTAAACTTTCAACTTTTATTCACTCAAAATTTATTTATGTTTTGTTGTCATAAATATTTTGAACAATGTTTTTTTTTAAATAGACTTATTTTCTTCAAAAACTCTTTGTTCAAAAAAAAATTCCCCTAAAAATTAGGAAAAATATTTTTCAAAACTCTCATTTAACCTCAAATTACAATTTGTTTTCTTATCCCACCCCATACTCCGATCCCACCACCAGCCTCCACCCCACCCCTCCCCAAAGAAAATTAAGTTTTTTAAAAATATTCAATCTTTGAAAATAAAATTCTAAATTTTCATTTTTAAAAAATTCAATATTTTTTATTCTATCTTTACTGCGCCCTCTACATCCAAGCAGCTTTGTCCCCCCCCCCTCCCCCAACAAAAAACCCACCCACACCAAAAAGAAAATTAAAAACTTATTTTTGAAAAAGATTACAATATGTAAAATTTTCAAATCTTTTAACTCCAACCTTACCCACTTCCCCTACCATCCCCATCCGTCCTCCACACTCTCTCCCCCCCCTCCCCCATGGGTCCAAAAATAATAATTTATAATTTTATTAAAAAAAATTAATTTTTTTAAAAAAATTATTTTTTATCCCACCCCTTTCCTTCATCCACTCTCAATTCGAGTGTTAGGATCGGATTCTGACTATGTCGAGTTCCGATTTAGAAGTCGGGTCCTTGGATTGGTTCAGGATTGAATCAAAATTCAGGAGTCAAATCCCACTTTGGGTGTTTAGTTTTTTGATACAAGAAAATTAAATAAAATATTTTCAATATTTTTCATCCAAAGATAGACTAAAATATTTGATCCATATTGAATTTTTAAGTAGAGCACTATTTGCTCATAAAAATATGGGTAAACTAAAATTTTACCCGACCCATTTGTTACCCAACCGATATTTACCCATATAAAATATGGGTGAGTTGAATTATTACTCATTTTATATTGAGTCATTTTCAATTAGCCCAAATTTGACCCAGTCTGACCATTTACTACCACTATTCTCAACTTAGCCTTAGTTAAAGAGTATTTTCAATAAGCCTATTTGTCACTAACTTTATTGCATTATGATCCCCTATAGAAATCCATGGCCCTTGTTATTGACTATGTCAGGTTCTCAATTCAATATACATACTTCCTCTCTCTCCTTGTGCTTGAAGTCGATACATAGTAAAGTAAAACTATAATTCAAATTTGCGAGATGAATTTTGGTATGAATAATTTGTGCAGTTATAATGATGAGAGAAATATCAGCATAGATCGGGTTCTACATCACCAAAATTCTTTCTTTATCACTATAATCATAGTTCACCAATCATAACCATCCGAGTGCAATTTTCCTCACAATTTTGTTCACGTAGAGCTCTTTTTTACTTTTACACTGTATTCATGCCTCTAATATTTTAGGTAACTAACTTCATACGGGTAGTTATTTGGGATTGGCAGTACCTAGTTCCTCAACACTTTGCTTTTACGCTGTATTCATGCCTCAAACTCATTCTCACTATTTATTCTAGTGCCTTGTGTAGATCTTTGTAACTTGTATCTGTTGACTTTCTTCTTATTGCTTTCATTTATCTCCCTACTATCCAATAAGTTAGATATGTTGATTCTGCATTTGTGGACTACTCGTTTCCACTGGAGGTGTTTGGTACACCTAGGCTTGTATCTTTATTGGCTCTATCATAGTTTGCTCAGCTTGTTTCGTTTGCCACTCTGTGTGAGGGACCTATATTTTGGTTATTCCCTGGGAATTTATGTCCAACTTCAACCCCATATATATAAGAAACTTAATGCATAGGGTTGTCCCTTTTAATTAGTTGGTCCACTAAATAAATTTGGTGAAGCTATCAAATACCCTAAGTTCGAATTCGAACACATGGTATTATACCAAACACTTCTTTATTAGGCCCACGAAAAAGGGTCACTTTTCAACAAAGCATTTCAGATGAATAAAAAGTAATAAATCTCTAGAGTTGATTATTAGCATCATCAATACATATAAAACGAAATCATAATATTTATTCATGACATATCATCATCTTCAACTATCAAGAAGATTGGCAGAGAAACTAAAGCAATTGCATGCCCTATAAGCCAATAATATTGCTAGTACTTTGGCAGAAATTGAAATCTCAAAGGTCACAACTACTACCTTAGTTCATTATGGAAAGCCACCAAATTGAAAAAGTGAAAAATGACATCTTTTAATCCAAATGCTGACAAAAATGACTGGTTATATGACTAACTAAAAGAAAGAAAAGATTTCAAACTGGAAATACAGTGTATTTTCTTCATAGTTTATCATTTGGATAATTCTACTCCACCAACTTGTTCTCCGTCTATCAACAAGACACTGAAGAATGAATGTGTCCAACAAGCCAATTGACAGAAAATAAGTCTTAAGAATTGGTTGGTCGAAATCAGAATTCATGAGAAATTACTAACTCATTGATTCAAACGAAACCTTTTGCAAAAGGACAAGAATTCTTAACCTTCATCCACTTCGTAATGCATTGATAATGGAATTCGTGTCCACAATAAGTTTTCCTAGTTCTTCCTTGTAGTAATAAGTGCTTGTACACACTGAAACAGGAAAGCATATAATTGAAGAAGGTTGCAAACAAGATTAAAAGTGGAGGGAAGTTTCATGCTCCTTACCAAGCAAATGTAACAAGAGTCACTGCAATTTTTCATCTTGGTTGATTGATACTTGCTCTGCATCAGAAATTGAGAAATCACATTCTTCTTCAATGTAGTTCCTATGCCACCTATATGCATTTGGAGTAATAACAAAGCCTAAAATACAAACCACCTGTTGTTTGACAAAACATTGGATTGGTTACTTTATCATATTGCATGTTCATGTATTGTGTCTCATTATATTACCTCGTATGACATGTCCACCTCATAGAAAATGCCATTGTGTTGAGCATAGTCACGATCATCTTCCTGTGACTTTAAACTCTCAGTAGCAATGGACTCATTTTGTTGTCACCTCTGTGGAAGGAGATGGTGGCTACAAAGTATGGACAACTGGGACAATGAGGCACAGACCCTGCTATAGATGTGCATATGTGGGTTTTTCTATCGGGAATCGAAGAAGAATCTCCTTTTCTTATGAAAATGTGCTAGGACTTGGCCCTCTAAAAGAGTTATTTCCAGATATGTTTTGTCTAAGCCTGTCACAAAAAGGCTACAATTCAAGGCTGAAACTTTTCTTTTAGAAAACTATTGAATGATTGGGAAATCACTAATCACTAGAGCTATTGAGCTAATAATGAACCTGCAGAGCTTCAATGATATAATCCAGAATGAAGATTCCATTATATCAAAAGAGGTCGTACAGAAGTGATAAGTATATTTCCCATTGAAAGTGATGCATTTATCTTGGGTGGTGAATAGAATAACATGTCTGACTCATGAATGTCTACAAAGGGTTTTTTTTTAAAAAAACTTACATACAAGGCACACACACTATAGATAAAACAATCCAAGGTACATTTTTTCCAGTCCCCAATTGCACCAAAGGAACAAATAATTGATCTACTCTTTGTCGTAAGAATCAGAGAACATACAATCAGTAATTCTATGGCTTGGCCTGATGACTTTGTGCATTGAAGTATTTATATTCGGCAGAATGTTTTGGATATATAGGAAGATTGATCTTCTACGGATAAACATATACATAAAAATTCATTGAAAGGGAATAAAAAATGAGAAACAAATATAGAGATTGTAAATGTACTTTGAGAATCACTATTCACTGGAAAGGTTTGTGGATGCAAGTATAAGTAGCTCAACATCATATATAATCATTCTGATCACCAAATTATGGGTATGTATGAACTCCACCAGAGCAATATACTTATCAGACCTACATATAATGGGAAATACAAATCAATTTGTAATAAAATTATTGCTGGTCAAGGGCACACTTCTTCTTGAAACCCTTATCCCTTTTCCAATAGATATATAAGTTAGAAGCTACCCTTTCACTCCCACTTACAAATACACACATTCCCATGTCTTCTTTACCCAAAAAATGATTGTTGAATAGACTTTCCCAGATATCCCAACGCAAAATTGGTTCAAATTTAAGAGTATCATGTAATAGCGAGGAGAACTCATACACATTACGCTAACTCTGGAAGGAGGATGATCCTGGATACAATTATTGAATATCGCTGGAGCACGTTTTAGAGCACCTAAGATGTAAAAACTTCCCCTAAAATACAAAGAAGAAGAAAAATATAAAAAGTTATATGAAAACAAACTGATGTTAGTAATTAACTATATTAGAAATTAATGTGCATTCATGAAGGGTACTTATTTCCAAGAAGCAACTAGTTGAAGATATTGCATGCTGGGCTACTATGAAGATGAATTAGTGAATTTGTGGTATTAAGAATGTGATATTGGCCAGGGGGTACTGTTTTCATCACGCAGACTAGAAAATGAGCATTTTGAGGCATCCAAGTTAAAGGTTTCTAGAATGATTTGTCAAAGTAATATGCAACCAAAGAAACATAGTATGTTTCCCAATCTATACATCCTTCCAGCTGATGTAGCCTACTTCTAGGTCCAGGCGGTTCTACCATTCTGGAGCATAGTAGTCCTGATGCTATGAATGAGAGTCGAAAGATGAATTCATCTAGTTCACATCCTTGTGATCCTGCTCTAGTTGCTTCTTGGATGTAAGTACCCTTTATGAATGCACATTAATTACTAACATAGGTTTATTTCCATATAGCTACTGATCTTTATCTTCTTCCTTGCATTTTGGAGGAAGATTTTACATCTTAGGTGGTCCAGAACTTGCTATAGGGATATTCAATAATTATATCCATGCTCATCCTCCTTCAAGAGTTAGGCGTAATTTGTATGAGTTCTCCCAGCTATTGCCTCATACTCTTAAATTTGAACTAGTTCTGCATGGGTATATTTGGGAAAATCTATTGAACAACAATTGTCTAGGTAAAGAAGACATAGGAATTTACTTTCTTTGCAAATGGGAGTCAAAAGGTCAGCTTCTGCCTTATATATCTATCAAAAAAGGGATAAGGGTTGCAAGTATATGTGTGACCTTGAACAGGAATGATTTTATTAGAATTGATTTGAATTTACCTGTATATGTAGGTCTGATAAATATATTACTCTGGTGGAGTTCATTCGTACCAAAGATTTGGTGATGAGAATGGTTATATATGATGTGGAGTTGCTTATAGTTGCATCCACAGACTTGTGCAGTGATTTTCAAAGTATTTACAATCTCTATATTCTTTTCTCATTTTCTTATTCCCTTTCAATGAATTTTTAATTATTCATGTACATGTATATCCGTAGAAGATCAGTCTTCCTGTCTATCCAGAACATTGTGCCTTTTTTAAGTTGTAAATACTTGTTTGGTTTCATTGAGTATAAATGCTTTAATGCGTTAAGTCATCAGGCCAAGCGATAGAAGTGCTGATTGTACATTCTCTGATTCTTATGAGAAAGAATGGATCAACTATCTATTCCTTTTGTACAATCGGGGGCTGGAAAAAGTGTAACTTGGATTGTTTTATCAATAGTTCGTATGCCTTGTATGTAAGTTTTTTTCTTAAAAATATAACCTTTACAGACTTTCATGAGTCATACATATTGTTCTATTCACCAACCAAAAAAAAGGAATCACTTTCAATGGGAAATATACTTATCACTTTCGTGTGAACCCCTTTCCATATAATAGAATCTTCATTCTAGATTGTACATTGAAGCTCCTTAGGTTCTTTGCTAGGTCAATAGCTATAGTGATTAGTGATTGCCTAATCATTCAATAATTTTCAAAAACAAAAGTTCCAGCCTAGAATTGTAGCCTTGGTGACAGGCTTAGGCAAAATATATCTAGAAACAACTCTTTTAGGGGGCGAAGCCCTAGCACATTTTCATGACAAAAGAAGATTCTTTTTTCGATAATCGACAGAAAATCCCACATATGCACATCCGTAGCAGGGTTTGTGCCTCATTGTCCTAGTTGTCCATACTTTATAGCCACCATCTCTTTCCACAGAGTTTGATAACAAAATGCGTCCATTGCTACTGAGAGTTTAAAGTCACAGGAAGATGACCGTGACTATGCTCAACACAATAACACTTTCTATGAGGGGGACATGTCATACGAGGTAATACACTGAGACACAATACATGAACATGTGATATGATAGAGTAACCAATCCAATGTTTTATCAAATAATAGGTGGTTTGTAATTTAGGCTTTTTTATGACTCCAAAAGCATATATGTGGCCTAGGAACTAGATTGAAGAAGAATGTTATTTCTCAACTTCTGAAGTAGAGCAAGCATCAGTCCACCAAGATGAAAAATTGCAATGACTCTTGTTGCAAGATAAGGAGCATGAAATTTCCTTCGATTTTTAATCTTGTTTGCAACCCTGTTCAATTATATGCTTTCCTGTTTTGGTGTGTACAGGGATCATATGACAACAATAAAGAACTAGAAAAAATTGATTGTGGACGTGAATTCCATTATCAATGCATTAGGAAATGGCTGAAGATCAAGAATACTTGTCCTATTTGCAGAAGGATTACTTTGAATCCATGAGATAGTAATTTCTCATGAATTCTCATTCCGACCAACCAATTCTCAACCTTTATATTTTGTCCATTGGCTTGGTGGACACACTACATTCTTCTGTGTCTTGTTGATTGACGGAGTACAAGATGGTGTAGTATAATTATCCAAATGATAAACTATGATGAAAATACACTGCATTTCAAGTTTGACATCTTTCCTTTCTTTCAATTAGTCATCAAACAAGTCATTTTTATCAACTTTTGGATTAAAAGATATCATTTTTCACTTTTTTAGTTTGGTTCCTTTTCAGTATGAACTAAGATAGTAGCTGTGACCTTTGAGATTTCGATTTCTGCAAAAGTACTAGCAATATTATTAGCATATGGGACTTGCAATTACTTTAGTTTCTTTGCCAATCTTCTTGTTAGTTGAAGATGATGATGTGTCATGAATTAATATTATGATTTTGTTTTCTATGTATTGATGATGATAATAATAAATTCTATACATTTCTTACTAATTATTCATTTGAAATGCCTTGTTGAAAAGTGACCCTTTTTAGTAGGCCTAACAAAGAAGTGTTCGGCATAATGGCATTTGTTTAAATTCGAAGTTAGGATATTTGACTGCTTCTTCAAATTTATTTATTGAACCAATTAACTAAAAGGGACAACTCTATGCATTAAGCTTCTGCTATGTATGGTGTTCAGACAAGGACTGGACCATATGGGTCATCGTGCAACTTTACATTGTCTTTTTATGTAATAGACTATTTGCATAGCTCGAACCCATAAACTTCTTATCACATAGAAACAACTTTACTAGTTACGCCAAGGCTCCCCTTTAATTGTACTAACTTGTCTTAGTATATATGTAACACCCCACATCTTACAATATTGGCGCAATGCAAATGAAACATGACATGGTTTGGTGAAATTGATGCTAACTTTTAAAAGTGCTTGAATATCGTGTTAATGGGCTATTTGTGCATCTAGAGCTTAAGAGGGGCGAGTGTATACATGTTTCGTGTCGAAATGAGGAGATTATGGCTTAAAATGAATTGAGAGAATTGAGATATTTGTAGGACTTAGAAGTAAGAAGGTGAGTCAACTACTTGCTTAGTTTAAATTGCTAACTAAGCGGAGACGAGACTCGACATCAAAATTGTCCAAGTTCGATTATGAATAAAGTTCGTGTTAATAGTGTAACTTTGGCCCATTTTTAGCACTATAAATGGACTATATGTTCATTCCATGATAAGTATTAAGAAGTTCCCAAAGACAATACAAAACACTTAGCAAATTGGGACCAAAACTAAGTAAGTGAGAGCTGAAAATTTGGCAGCCCAA
>JAABOM020060941.1:0-11436 GCA_011800125.2 Solanum clarkiae
CAGAGCGTTTCCAGATATAATTTCAAACACCCATATCCAAACACAGTGCAAGAAACTTAAGCGGGAAATGAGTTCAGGCCGTTACCTTTGTCGGGGCAGGGAAATGGGACGACGAGCTTGACGATGACCTCGATACCACAACGAAGCTTTGTTTCCAAATTTTTGACTCAAACAGAGCAGACGCTCTGGTTTCCCTGGTCTTTTTCCTTCTTCCTTGTTCTCTGGTTTTCCTCCTATTACCAACTCCCGTCCCCGTTTTGAATCTCTAAATAGGCAAACGAGATTTTGACCAAGTCATTTCGACATTAAGAGTGGCTGGGGAAACACTGACAGACATTTTCTGGTTTTTGAATGACACTGATTCTAGCCATAGATTGACATTTCACTCGAGTTTTTTTAAAGATTTTCGATGGCTATTCCGGTTGCCCAAAAAACGATGAAGAAGAAGGCTTATATAGGGGATCATTGTGGTTCGAAAATGGGAGGAAACGAATGGATTTCGAATTCAAAAATTGAATTCGAAAGTGGGAAACAAGAGCGTTGGGGATTTGGCGTATGCGTGTGGGAGTAGTGGAGTAAACGACCATTGGGGTTTGTCGGCCAACGTTGTGGGTTTTTCGGCGCTTGTCGGGTTGTTGGCTTTACTGGTTTTCGGGCGTTTGAGGCAGAAAGGAGAAATTGAGGATGGAGAAACATGAAGATGGGTGAGGGAGGAGAGATGGGGTGCGGCGCTAGGATTTTTGGTGGAGAAGAAAATGGAGTCGGGGGGTGGGTGTGGCGTTTCTTAGGGTTTTCTGGTATTTTGAATGAAAGAAGAAGGGGAAGAAATATGGGACTTTTGAGGAATTGGGGGCGCGTGGCCCCCACGCGTGGATATTTAATTTCTTTTTTTTTTTGAAAAATAATTGTAAAAAATCGAAAAAAATTAAAATAAAGCCCCCATGAATAATTTGACACCGTGGAGGGTAAAAATTGGGTGTCAACAATACTAAAAAAGAATTAGTATTTAGAATTCTAGGATAATATTTGAAAAGTTTTAAATATTTAAAAGTTATACCAAATCTTTAATAGGTACAACAACATTACCCCAGTGCCTCAAAGGCTCCCGCAGATTGCGGGGTAAGGGGAGGTCGGATGTACCGCAGATTCTAGGATAATATTTGAAAAGTTTTAAATCTTTGATAGGTATTTTATAAAAAAACAACCATCAATATCAAATTTGTTTTATTATTTACTATTTATATTTTGTTTTCTTCTCATTCTCAATCTTTATGATTTCATGCGATTTCATGCAACTTTTTATACTATCAATTTTTTTTATTTATTCTAGTTTATTTTTCCATTAGCACAATTTTATTAATATTCTAATTTTTAAATTAAAATAGAATTCATTGTTAAATATAAACATTTTTGTTAATGTATATTTTATAATTTCACTGAAATTTTGCACTTTTAATCTTTATTAATTTAATTAAAATATACTAATTCAAAAAATATTTTTATAATATTAATTAAAAATATATATTTATTGATAATATATTTTTAAAAAATAATATATATCTTAAAATTTAATTTAATATCATTTAAAATACTCTTTTATGATTATACTTGTACAACCAAGTACTCCCTATGTCCCATTTTAATTAAATTTGAGAAGCAATGCACATCATGAACAATATTTAAAGACAAAATTTAAATCATATTTTCTAATATTGTTCTTTGTGAAGTCATAAATATGTAGGGTAATTTATCTCCTAAAAAATATAAAACTTCAGTAAATAAAAGGACAAATATCAAAAAAATTTCAAACATTCATCTTAAACTATGAACAATTCGACTATTTCGAACATTGAAAAAAATTTCAAAATTCAATTGAACGGAGGGAGTAATAATACACATCAACAAATTTCCCTTATTTGGCCTTTACCAATTTAAGACAAGAAAAAAGCTCAAATATGTCATTAAACTTTAACAAAAGATCCATTTATGCTATTCGTTAAAAGTTTGGCTCAAATATGCCATTGCTATTAAGAAAAAGGCTCATCCATGAAATTATTTTTAAATGGTGGTTTTGCAAAGCCACCTTTTACACATGACTTGTTTTAATCCAAAAAAATGAGATTTTTTTTCTTAATTTTATTTATAATTTATTTTTTTAGTCGAATTAAAATATGTCATGTGTAAAAAATAGTTTTACAAAATTATCATTTAAAAATAATAATATAAATGAGCCCTTTTCCTTAAAAATAATAATATATTTAAATCAAACTTCTACAGAAATAAATCTTTAGATAAAATTTGACAACATAAACATTTTAGACAAACACATTATTGCATGTGCGAAAGCTTATATCCCTCAAATTCGTTGAAAAGACGTACATAAGTTTTTTGTCCAGTATCTTCCAAAAAAATCCCAATGACACAAAGTCAGTCACACTCCTTTGTCCGATTCTTGTATTCTTTAGTTTCTAGAATCAAGACTCACCAAAGGTGTTGTATGTGAAATTAACCAAATGGCATTAAGAAATGGCGGTGAGGTATGGAAAGCTCATGGTGCGATGGCTTTGGTACAGCTTGTCAATGGTGGTTACCATGTGCTTACAAAGGTGGCTCTCAATGTGGGCATGAATGAAGTCGTCTTCTGTTTGTACAGAGATCTTCTTGCCTTGTTTATTCTTGCCCCAGTTGCCTATTTCCGTGAAAAGTTAGTTCTTTTATCTATTTTCTTATATTCCCCCTTTATTAATTGAATCTGCAACTCAATTGAGATGAATCTTGCTCAATCTTTACACATGGAAAGCAACAAATGTTACAAGAAATTGTTTCAATGAATATCTCACTGTTACGTTCATGGATCCTATATACCCAAGGATATAACCGACTTAAAAAGAGTGGAATAGAAGATTTAACTGCCCCTTCTACCTGATCCATCTGCTTACAATACTCCCCTCAAGCTGGAGTGTGAAAAGGATCAAGCACTCCAAGCTTGGAAACCAGAAGTGGGAACAAGCTGAGGTAGGTTTGATCTTTTCTATGACAAAGTGGCACTCTGTTTCAATATGCTTAGTCCTGTCATGAAAAGTAGGATTTGAAGCCCTCTGAATGGCTGCTTTGTTATAACAAAGTAGGGTACAGCTCAGTCAAAAATCCAGTGATCCATGTAGCACCAGCAACGGCAGTTGCCGGGTGCCATGTTTGTTTACTCAGCTTCTGCTGGCAGTCTGTTGTTTTTTGGATTTTCAGGAAATCAATGAGTCTCCCAACTTGACCACGCAGACAGTGACTCTTCTGGTGTTTGGGCATGCTGCCCAATCTGAGTCATAAAAGACAGTAAGGAAAGAAGTTTGCCTATGTGGAAAAAACAAGCCAAGACCTGGTGGCCTTTTGAGGTATCTAAGGACCCTAAATGCAGCATCCTGGTGAGAATGCTTCAGCCTCTGCATAAACTGTCTAAGCACCTGGACAACAAAACGTATGTCTGGTCTAGTGATGGTAAGATAGATGAGTTCCCCAATCTGTGATAGCCGGTGACATTATCTAGTTTTGCAACACCTAGTTGCCCAACATGATGATTATAGTCAACGGTAGTGAGCTTGAGGTTTGATTCCAGAGGAGTGATAGCTGGCTTAGCTCCACTACGCCCGACCTCAGATATCAACTCCAAGCAATATTTTCTCTGGTTGAGAAGGATTCCCTTTCCTGATCTCAAAACCTCAATACGAAGGAAGTATCTCAAATCTCTCAAATCCTTGACTTTGAATTTGCTATGCAGAGTGGTTTTTGCTGCCTCAATCAGTAGTGGATCAGTACCAGCAATTAGTAAATCATTTACATAGATGAGGATGATGACAATACCTGATTCCTTCTTCTTCGTAAACAAGGAGTGGTCGTAGACACTTCGTGAGTATCCTGCAGTAGTCAATGCAGCTGTAAGCTTAATGTTCCATTGTCTTGAAGCCTGCTTCAATCCATACAGTGACTTAACTGGCCTACAAACTTTCTTCTTCCCTTGTTTGTGGAAAGTAGAAACCTTGTGCCAAACTCATATTAACTTCCTAGATAAATGGCATTGGACAGTAGTGTCCCCTCCCCCCTTCTTTTATTCTTTTTGTGATCAAATAGCAGAGAGATATTGAACTATGCAAAAGAAGGCGCAACCTCTAGCATATGGAATACCAACATTTAACCCAAAGTCACACTCTGATGACATTTGAACCTGTCTCACCAACATCGTCAGATTGACTTTGCCAACTCTTCCGTGTCTTTTTTTTGGAATTCAATGTAGAAGCAGTAGTTTCACTGGGTATGTTGTTGTTGTTGTGATGTAGAAGCAGTAGCTTTTACCTTGGATTACTGTTGGGTGCGTCCAGTAAAAGACAAGCAACATGGAACCCAGTGATTATAAAAGGTTGCATGTTGGCAGAAGATATACTTTTCGAGTTTGGGTGGGAGGGGGGGGGGGAGGGAGAGGGAGAAGGTGTTGTTGATTAGGAGCACACTTGTTAGCATTCCGACATACTATGTCAAGACTCCAAGGTTCCAAATTAAGGAGCACCACCTCTCTGGAGGGAGGTGATGATGGAAAAATATGGGACCGAGGAAGGAGGTTGGAGGACTAAAACATTAAAATTTCAGTGAAGTGCGAACTTTTTGCAGGAATACTTCGGAGGAGGTGGAGGAGTTCAATGTCACATAACATTTCAAGATTGAAGATGAAGCAGATTTCGTTTTTGAGATCATGTGTAGGACAAGAAAAAACACGTAAAAAAGGAGATGATAGTACAACACATCCCAAGTGCGGTATTGGGGAATTCAATGGAACTTATGTTTAAGAGAAACCTAGGGGAGGTCTCTGAATTAAAAAAAAAAAAAAAAAGGGGGCAAGGCCGGTGCAATAGAGCTCCCGCTATGCGCAGGGTCCCGAGAACGGCCCGACTACAAGGGTCTATTGTACGTAGCCTTACCTTGCATTTCTACTAGAGGCTGGTCCAAGACTTGAACCCGTGACCTCCTGATCACATGGAGGCAATTTTACCAGTTACTTCAAAGTTCTCTTTCAGGTCGCCGAATTTCAAGTCTACTTGAAATGATCTACAAACACAACACATCATATGTTGGCCAAGATATATAGAAGTGGGAGAGCAGAGAGATGGATGGTTCATGGTTAAGTCTTAATGCCATAACCTCTTGGTAAGGAAGTAATCGGGCCTCCCCTACTTATCAGCTTGAATTCTAGGGTTTCAAGGAAAATAAGCTCCTTAATGTGGCTTGCACTGGGGGAGGCCGCGGGGGGGGGGGGGGGCTTAACAGCTGAAATTTTGAGAAATGCATCAACTCATATTCTTGCAGAAGTCCAGGGGGGACATAGATCACCTACTATTGTTCTGCTAAGTAGAAACTCTCTTATGTGGGATAGTTTGAAATGTTTTGGACTACAGAGGACGATATTAGGCATTGTGAAAAAAGGCATTATTCAGCTAGGCCTTTATAGGGAGGAGAAGATCGAGGGTGTGTGATGTGTCTCTGTTAGGACTTATGTTGGTCATGTGCAAGGAAACAAATATGAGATCCTTCAAGGGAATAGGAAACAATCTTGTATGTTAGAGGAATAACCTATTATTCCCTAATTCCTAGTATGTTTTTGGTAATTCTATGAATATTTAGTTTGTATAAAAGGCTTGGCGGTTCATTTTAACTGGAAAGTCTAAAACATCATGGAATTAAGACTTTGTGACTTTTGTACAAAAAATCATATCATTTTGTAGATTCTCTACCCCTTTTTGATGTTGTAGAATTTGTACCTTTTGATATACTGCTTGTAGACTGGAGATATTTCTACTGTTAATAAAATTATTTTACCCTATAAAAGGAGTAGCTTAGTCTTGATCCGATGAAACTACTTGATGCTGCAATATCAACTATTTTGTGGTTATTAGAGAGCTGTGGACTGGCCGTTATAAGTTCCACTCAAAATTGTTCCATATTGCAATAGTTGTCAGTCAACCTTGATTAAAGGAGTTATTGTTAATATTTTCTGTTATCCTATACCGCTTTAACCCATTATACAATTTCTCTATGTACAGGAGGTCCAGGCTTCCTCTGAATAAATGGCTTCTACTGTCATTCTTCATTTTAGGATTAACTGGGTAAGTTTCGATGTCCTAAGCATGTATATTTGGATTTGTTTAGTCAATTTCCTTAGTTTTGTTATACTTGATAAGAGCCTATTCCTGAAAATACCTTTTCTCTCTCTTGGTATTGTGACAGTATTTTCGGTAACCAACTGTTGTTCCTTGTTGGTCTTGGCTACACGAATCCAGCTTACGCTGCTGCATTGCAACCTGCAATACCAGTCTTTACGTTCATACTTGCTGTATTTATGGGGTCAGTTAACATTCAACCCCTTCATCTCTCGATTTTGTATCTGTCTAATCACTGTGAAGTAGTCCATGTTCGCTGTTTTTAAGTCGTCAAAGTCTTCCATCATTACAGGAAGGAACATGAGCTAGTCCATTGTGCATTTCTAGAATTCTCACATAATTTATCTGTCAGTTGTTAAGCTGCACAACATCATTCATATGTGTTATTTTTGCAGTACAGAAACCGTGAAGCTTCTTACTGTGGAAGGTCAGGCAAAAGTTGGAGGTACCATTGTTTGTGTTTCTGGGGCGATTTTAATGGCTGTATTCCGTGGTCCAGCGGTGTTTGGAGACGGCACATCAGACTTCACAGCACAAATTGAGATAAGTGCTAAGGGTCAAGCAGAGCCTGCTGGATGGCTAATGTCTAGTTTTCTGGAGTTGGGATTTGATAAATGGAACCTCGGCGTCTTATGCTTAATTGGAAACTGTGCGTGCATGGCAGCATACATAGCTCTTCAGGTAACTAGATAATCATTTCAACTGTTAATTCAGATTGGCTTGATTATAATAAATAGCAGATGGTGCTCAATGATTATACTGAGAAGCTATGCACATATATAAATTACAATATATATCTTATCATCCCTTAAAAAGTTCGCCCCTAATCTTACTCGTATATTGGACCTTCCATGATGGACCTCCGTCTCTAATAATATGTTCGTGAAGGTGATTTTGGCATGCTTTGGGTGAGTGGCCTGTGATGCACTCTTCAGGAGGTATTCACATTCCTCATTCCTGATATCCTCACGTGGCTGGTAAAATGAATAAAAATTCTCAATTGGAAGGCATGTTCCTAAAGGCCCAATGAATTCCTAATTGGAATTAGGGGATCTTTTTTCATTGATTCTTTTATCACAGTACATCCTTGAATGGCTCCATTCGAGAACATTTGGTGTTGTGAGATATAACATTGTTCGGGGGGGGGGGGGGGGAGGAGCAGGGAGACTTTGAAATTGGTATTGACTGAATTTATACAACTTATTAAAACCTGATTAAAAAAAGTTTAATGTACTAACAATCTTTGAAAAGAAAAGTATTGCTATGTAAAATACAAACTCGAATTACCTTGTAAAAATGTCTAATACCCCTTCTGTCGTTTTCTTTCTTATCTTCTTGTCTAGGAATTTAATTTCCTCTCTCATTGGTTCTTCGGAAAGGCTCGTAATGGTTTATTGATTCATCTTGATTGTTGACTGGTTTACTTTTGTACAATCTCAACTATAGTCTACTGAGTTTCTTTTTTTATTTTCTTCTTTTGTAAGGGATGAAGATGAAGAAGAGGTTGCTTAAATTTAAATTGCCTTTTAGTATCAGTGTTTGCTTACAGGAACAACTCTTTATGTCCTAATGAAAATGAAACCTCTATATATAGATGGTCTTACGGTAGGATGTCAACAGTAGAATAGCATGATTAGGCAGTATTTATTATAGTCTAGACCAACAGGGGGAGAACTCATTAACTTGTTCGTACAACATTGTAGGACACCTTTTACTTAATCTTAGGCCTGTTAAGTTTTGATTATGTTAAGTAATCCAGATTATATAAATTAGTGGTCATTTGATAATTGGTTAAGAAAGATAACTTTAATGAACAATAGCCAGATACTAATTCCAGTCAACAGAATCGATGTATTAAAAAGAACTGATCTCTTTGTGAAATCCATACCCAATATGTCAACAAACAAACATACTGACTGTTTTTGTGAAATAATCCATAGAAACAATCTGGTTTTGGTTGGTAGCTTGACCTCCAGTCAGAATTGTAAAAACAGTTTATCTCTGAGATACTTGTGATGCTTAAGATCTTGGGCTAGCTGGAAGTGTTGTCTGGAAAATCCTCGAGTTTGTCAGTCAGTGTATGTGTGTGTATAACTATGAAATGTATACGGAGCTGAGTGAGTTAAGAACGTTTTGCAGGCTCCAGTTGTGAGAGAATACCCGGCAAGCTTATCATTGACAGCATATTCTTACCTTTTTGGCGCTCTACTAATGATAGGGGCGTCACTCTTTATGACCAGTGGTTCAGCAGACTGGTATTTGACACAATCTGAAGTTGTTGCTGTGTGCTATGCTGTAAGATTCTCTTAAGTCCCAATCTTCATTTTTGCTGATACATGAGATTAGTTGTATTTATCTTGATCAAAGTTCCAAAATGATTTATTTCACATAAAGAAGAAATCTGAGACCATGATATACAAAAAAATCACGAATTTTTTTTAAATCAACTATTGAGTTGTGGTTGTTGAAATCATAATTAAGCCGTGCTCTCTCAAACAACTTGACTTTTTACCTGCGGTGGTCGATATGATTCAACATGGCATTAAAGTCGGACATATCCCTATAACATGGTCCGTTTTTTACAAGGGGAAATGGTTAAATTTGCTCTTGAACCATACAAAAATGATCCAGATTTTCTCCTGAAGTTTAAAGACTAGGATTGATGCTCTTCATACTTCCTTCCCCTAAGTTGCTATAACAATTTGCAATCATCAATGTATCATGTACTAAATTAGCTTTTGAATGTTTCATATTGGGTTCTGATTCATCTGTCCATCATCTCATCTCATATGGTAAGTATAAAGATGGACACAGTTTTTAGCTGGGATGGAATGAAAATAGTTTCGTCACAATGGTTAATGCCTTTCAGGGAATTATTACATCAGCGCTGAACTATGGACTTATGACATGGTGCAATAAGGTTATTGGTCCTGCTTTAGTTTCTTTATACAATCCGCTTCAACCTGCTGCAACAGCAATTTTGTCTCGTATTTTTCTTGGGAGCGCTATATATCTTGGAAGGTTGGTGCTATGATTTATTCTGAATGTATATCATACTCCCAAAAAAAAAAAAAAAACCAATATATATCCATGTATGTTCTCATACCTTTGTTTTATACTTGTTTTGACACATTTGAGGACCAAAACAGCATGAGGGTGAAGCAAAGATCCCCTGCTAGAAAATTGCCATGTTTCCTTTTCCGACTTGCTTTCTTTTGGAGATTGGTTATCTTCTAGCCGTTCATCCTTAGTCTTTAATCTAAGACATCTACGTGCATTGTGATTGCAGTATTCTCGGAGGACTTCTCATCATAGCTGGGCTTTATTTAGTAACTTGGGCATCTTACAGAAATATGCAGGCAGCCAAGGGGACTGTTCCTCATGTTCCTCAGATAACGGATCCCCTAATCCCGAATTAGACAGAACACGTTTTCGCTGTTCCTTCTTCTTCTTCTGTGCCAAAGATCAGTGGTTAGATATTAAAACATACATCACTTGCATGCCCTTTTCATCTTCGTCGTGATAATATGCAAGTTCGCTGCTAAAAAGATTTACAGATATGTATTGCAGTTCAATTCTTTTTTTTCCTTTTCCACAAGGAAACTCTTGGCAGAAGTGAGAAAGTCTGCAGAAACTTTCATTTTTTTCCATCCTCATTTGATTATAGAAGGTTGAAACCCTCTCTTTGAAATCCCTCTTGATGTGATGATAAAATGGATAGTATTCAAGTCTAGTCTATTAATTTGATATTTGTAAGATTGCTTGTTCAAATAATAATATTTAAGAACATAATTTTCTTTTTTCTTGATAATGTTTGGTCTACCTCACAATGATAAGGTTTGCGTACAAATACCCTCTCTAGATTTCACTTATGAGATTTCACTGGGTATGTTGTTCTTAATGATGTTTGGTAAGTCTACATCTCAAATAGTAGCTGGACCATTGCTCATGATGACAAAAATTTTCCATTTTGGTACGAGGACATGATATTTTACGCACAACAATACTTGTGTATTCAACCAAGAAATTGTCATAAAGTTTTTCGTCACAATACTAAGGGGTCATTTGGTACGGTGTATAAGAATAATACTAAATAAAATGTATTAATAATGCTTATATTAGTAATGTATGTATTAGTTATGCTTCGCATTACTTATACATAAAATACTTTTGTACATTGTTTAGTTTGATGTATTAAAAATAACATGCATTGCATAAAAAAATTTATATATAAAAATACCCTTTGCATTAATGGTGAAAAGATGCTAAAATTCTTTTTGAAGGGCTATTGGATTTTTAAACATGGTAATGCATGCATTAAATTCCTTGCATTACTAATACTTAGAAATTTATGATATTAATAATACACACCTTAATATACAACAGAGACATTAATTATACATAACATAAAAAAAGTGTATTGATTTTGCTATTGAACTTTACCAAACGATCCTTTATTGTTTTACTACAAATTATAATGCATGAAAAGTGAATCTAAACTGTCCAAAATGTATCTAAGGGATCACTTCTTAGATGTGCAAATTTCTCCCGTCACTTTCAGTTGTCAAATTTGACTTTACACATTTGATAGGTCAATTTATTATATTTTTCAAAGTCATTAACTCAATAATAATAAATTAAGGGTATAATGTGAAAGAAGTTTTTGTCCTACCTTATTTGTCAAAATTGACAAGTAAAAGTGAAAATCAAATTAAGATATTTTTGACAACTAAAAGTGAACAGAGTATATATTCTCATTTTTTAGCAAAATAAAGTATATGTAAGGTACTATGTTGAATTTACCCTCAAATATAAGAATTTTGTGTTGTTTTCTCTCGCATTTTAAGTAGGGTTTTAACTAAATTTTGTCAGAGTTATTTTTATGAAAGATGAAATAGAGGTATATTATTTTTTTATAACAAAAAAAACTTTTAAGTAACATAAAGTTGAATTATCACTCATGAAATTTATGTCGAAATAAGGTCATCATTTTGATACTTATATTAATTATCGAATCAATTTATCAAAATAAATTTCAAGAATAGTGATACCGATTCTTTCAACTTTGAAAATAACTAATTAGGAAATGATAAACAACCTGATCAAAAGGGGCTTATTTAGTGGAAAAATATCGGGAAAGGAAGAAAGAGCTTCATATAGTGTTCATTGATCTCGAGAAGGCGTATGACAAAGTCCCAAGGGAGGTCCTATGGAGGTGTTTAGAAGCGAAAGGCGT